>JACXGK010000868.1:23664-86682 GCA_016801125.1 Novumbra hubbsi
CACAGCACATCTCCCTTCGGCACAGCACATATCCCTTCGCCACAGCACATCTCCCTTCGGCAACACCGCACACACATCTAGCCATATCACAGTCTGGCCCGCGGATGTATTGATCCTAAGCCCGTTTCTCCTCATGCAATCGATCGTCTCTGGCCCTGGTGGCTCAATGTCCGCAACGCACACACACGCGTGCAGGAGCACACACACACACACATGCAAGAACACAACCCTCACGAAACACGGACCATGTTGATGACTCTTACTGGTATTCAGTTGTAACAACTGATTTGTAATTTGATAGTGGCGTTACCGGAGAGATATGGATCCTGAAGAACCATGTCCGGACAGGCTGTAATCATCCAATCTACTTCCTGGCATTTACCCGTCTGCTCTCTGCGCTCTCTCTGTCAACTGCCATCTCAATCACCTTCCAGCTAAACTCTGTGGCGATGTATGTATGGATGGATGAGTGTGTGTGTGCGTAGGGGGGTGTGGTGTGTGGTGCGCTTGTGTGTGTGACAGAGAGGCCTGTGGGCCATGGTAGCCTCTGTGAGGAAGTTCTGAACTGGCTAATAGTGGCAGAATATTCCAGATGGCTGCTGCTCCGTTGCGTCCCAAGAATACCCGAGAGGTCCGTCAATGATCCCCCTCGGACTACACACCCTGTCGCTCCCTCTCGACCAGGCACGCCCACAGGTGAGGCTCCACCTGTGCAGAGCTCGTGCCCCTTTGCTGTACAGTGCCCTTTCCGCTTGGCGTGTGCCCCGTCCGTTTTCTTGACGGGTGTCACTTACACTGACGGGCCCGCGCCATTGTAGGATCAGTAGGGCCGTCCTGACTCAAGTCTCTCATGGGATCAGTAGGGCCGTCCTGACTCAAGTCTCTCATGGGATCAGTAAGGCCGTCCTGACTCAAGTCTCCAATGGGATCAGTAGGGCCGTCCTGACTCAAGTCTCTCATGGGATCAGTAGGGCCATCCTGACTCAAGCCTCTCATGGGATCAGTAGGGCCGTCCTGACTCAAGCCTCTAAAGGAATTTCTACTTGCTGTGTGTTATATATATATTAGGAGATAGTTACGTGTTTCCAGATCTGTGTCTGGGAAACTCATCCTCCCAGACTCATCCTCCCAGACTGTCCATTAAAAAGGGACATTATTCCAGGCAGGAGGATTATGGGTAGTCCAGCGGTATTGTGGGTAGACAGGCAGTAGGCACTGAGCTTGAAAGGAGTCAGGATTTAAAAGCTGTATAATCGAAAAAAGCTAATTACACACACACACACACACAGACCATTGATGTGGTGGGAGGTAGACAGTGGAATACAAGGCCTATTAGAAATTCCCAGCTGATCATAATTCTCAGTGTAGACATTGTAACTGCAGGAGGAGGTCTGTGCCCTAAGAGTACTTGAACTATTTAATTTACCCATCAGCCCCTGGGTGTCCCTCCTCATGGGTTTAATATAACTCAGTCCTCAAGTGGTCCGGCGTCTGGGTTTCTATACGAAAAGATGGACTTTATTTTCTTTCCTGACTTGTTCAAGTCGACGATTTGCTTATTCAGCTCCAAGCTGAGCACCTTAGTCTTGCCCATCATCACGTTTGTGGTTGAATCTAATGAGTGTATCAAACAAGGCCTATTTAAATTATTGAAACTCATTCTGCCATGACATGCATGTCATTTACAAGTGTATGTAAACCTTTGACCACAGCTGCACACAGTATATATATACAGAGGATGTGGGCCAGCAATCTCTATGTAGTTTGAGTTATTACAAAAATAAAACCAACCACACGTGATATTGACGTCAAGGAATGTCGTGGCCAGGTGTGGACAGTCTGTGAGTCCAGTTGACAGGACTCCCATGACATTTGTTGACTGCCGTACTGTAGGCTACCAGATGAAAAGGTCAAAGCCATCTGGGGCATAGTATCTAAAGAAAAGGAATGATGAGGATGAAATGAGACACAGGTAGTGGTAGGTTTTTTATGGATATTTTTGAAAGCAGTCTGTAGGTTATAGCTATTTGAACGTAGCGGCTAGCTATGCTAGAAGTTGTCTACATTAGCAGTGCTTTCACAGAACGTGCACAGGCAATGGGCACAGGGTGGCATTGGAACCCTAAAGGCCTGTTCAGATCAATAACTCGAGACAAAATCGTTTTTAGAATGTTGCAGAGGAAATTGCAGTGGTGAACTGGTTAGTTGCAGAGTGTCTGAAGCTGTTGTCTGGGCCCTGGGGACCAACCTACTGTAATCGTCAAGTCAAGTGCACAAGTGCAGTTCTAGAACGTCAGGGATTCTTTTGCAAGTTGCATCCACCCTTGTTGCAAACCATTGATCTGGACTGGCCTTTGGGTGTATCGTTGTTGTTCTGAACATTTGCACTTTAGAATGTATTATTTTCCAATCAAATATGGTTGGACGTTGTTGGGGAAAGGCCAAGATTGTATTTTAACGGCACAAAATATGTTGAGCCTCATTCATTGTTTACATTTTCTGCCTTCCTGCTATTACACTTTATTTTTATTTATTTTGTGTTTATTATAGTAACATTTAAATGTCTTATTTTCCCCGAAGCTTGCGTTCGTCTTTTGGGGGGTGGGGCTAGAGATGTAGAGATGTTACTTAGAGCTCCAGAGTTACGTTCTAGGTGTGCATGTGTGTTCCTACGTTCTAGGTGTGCATGTGTGTTCCTACGTTCTAGGTGTGCATGTGTGTTCCTACGTTCTAGGTGTGCATGTGTGTTCCTACGTTCTAGGTGTGCATGTGTGTTCCTACGTTCTAGGTGTGCATATGTGTTCCTACAATCTAAGTGCACATGTGTGTTTGTACGTCCTAGGTGCACATGTGTATTCCTACGTTCTAGGTGTGCATGTGTGTTCCTATAATCTAAGTGCGCATGGGTGTTTGTACGTTATAGGTGTGCATGTGTGTTCCTACATTTTAGGTGTGCATTTGTGTTCCTACATTCTAAGTGTGCAAAAGTGTTCCTACGTTCTAGGTGCGCATGTGTGTTTGTACATTCTAGGTGTGCATGTGTGGCACTGTCTAGCTGATTAGTAATCACAACACCGTTGAGCATAGATTTTTTTCTCAACTCACTGTCCTGTCTCTAATTTGTTGTCTTTCTCAGAGAAAGTAGTGGATTGGGCCGAATCCAAATGCAAAGCTGTTTAATATTCTTAAGGAATTTGTGTGAGATAATTCTTTAGTGGGAAAACATGCCCTGGCTTAGTTAAACACATTAGTATTGATGGCTTTTAGTCACATTGGTAAACGGTACAAATTTACAGATGCCTCTTTGGGATGTTGATAAGATATATCTGTTTTTCATATATTTTTCCATATTTACCTGTTTCCTTTTCTTGAAAGCAGATCAAAAACGCCTTCAATAAACAATGTACCCATTAGAAAAAGCTTTTCAAAATGTAGTTGCCTCCCTAAAAGTAAATTCATTATTACATCTACTGCGTATTTGCAATAAAAATTACAAATACTTTTATGAAAAGGCTGTCTAACTAGTATTACTAGCAGCAGTGTTAGTCATAATAGTAATCGTTTTTGCCGTAATAGTAATATTAACAGTAGTATTGGTAGCAGTAGTCATCTTAATAGTGGTCATAGTAGTAGGTTAAGCAGTTGTGTTGTAGTAGTAGCAGTCTTAATTGTTGCAGTTATAGTATTATTAACAGTAGCAGTGGTAGTAGTTTCTTTAGTAATTTATCAGTTCCAGGTTATTATAGTTATGCTGTTGTTGTTATGATATTACTTTTCTGCTATTGCTTTAACTACAGTTTTAAATTACTGATCAAGTAATTCCATTCAGAGGATCTCTGATTCATCCTCATGAATATTGTAGTTTTTCTAGAAACATGGTGACCAACCCTCCCTGGACACGGTTAATGAAGTAATGTCATTAATAAACATATTCGGGGCACCATTTGACCTTAACAGCCAACAGCTTGACCTCCTATAGGCTTTCTGCTAATGACATCCGTCATTCCTTTCATGCACCACCTACCCACACACACGCACACACCTCATCCTCTCTCGTCCTTTCATCCACTCCCATCATCTCCTTTCATCTTGTCCTCTCTCATCCTCTCTGCTCTCATCCCATTCCCCACTCTCTCCCCTCTTCGTTTATCCCACTAACCGAACGGTCGCCGTCTCACTACCATTGATAGTTCACTCACTAAGTCTGTCTATAGATCCTGGGAAAGTCATTGTCTTTGCACGGTCAACAGTCTTCACTTCCTGCTTCATTAAGCCCTTCACCTGATGGGAAATGTCTCCAATATCCTGATTTGCATTTGAGAAACTCAGGAAGTGAAGTGTCTCGTTAAGGCAATAGGATTTCTGGGGAGGCGGCAGCAGCGGGGGAGGGAAGGGGGGGGGGCATTGATTGGCTACTGTTGTGCAGATGGAATGTTAATTAGGCTAGAGAGCGAGGTGAGGGAGAAAGGAGGAGAAGAGGCACTGTAAAAGCAAGATACTGTTAGTACATTTACCGACACAAAAGAGGGGGAGGAATGTATCGGGGGGCGGGGGGTGTGTGAGGGGGGTGGGGGAGTAGAGGGGGTGCGTCTGATGTCAAGACACGTGTTACGTGTCACTCAACTAATTCAACCAATCAATAGCCTGCATAATGAGGAGCGGCCAGTGCATGTGTCTCAAATCGCTTAGCATTCCCTGTGTAGTTCATTGCGTTAGCCAATACCTTGTGGGTCTAGAAGGGAACTAGGCGCACCGTCCCGCCCCTTCCGTGATATTCCCTGAGGGGATTGAGTCCTGGTTGGACAAAGGGACCTGGTCTGGGATGAGTCGGAAACACACATGCTTTTCCTTGTTTCCCATTTCTTTCCATTTCTATTGGCTGAGACTATGATAGGCTGTTGTCAGGTTGTTGGCAGTGTTGAGGAACTATTGATGATATTACACTTGTGGATAATATTGTTCGCAATGCATGGTTTTGCTAATGTTAGCAAACCATTGCTAGATGGCTAGGTGGCTGAAAAATTTGCGTAAACTATTTGGCTGCTGAAATACTGAGTAATAACATTAAGGTTTTCAAATATTAGATTTTTGGATATCTGATTCTTGGATATCACATTTTTAGATACCTGAATTTTGAATATCTGAATTAAGCTCTATTGCATTCAGTTATAAAAAATAGCAATCAGAACGATGACAAATACTGTAGTCTTTAAATGTTTAATAACTGTATTAAGATATTATTTTAATATTCACTAGAAAAAATCCCTAATAGTTACAAGAATCTTTTGAATATGTACTAGTATTTTCTTTTGTACAAGTATTTTTTGGGGGATATATAATTATCAGAGCTGTATTTATGTATTTGGTGTTACGCACGTCTGCTTCCCCTAGACTGTCTTGGTTTGGGTGCGTACCAATTATCAAGATGTACTATAAAACTGAAATAACTATGAATAAATATATACTAATTGCTTTTAAATGACGACTAATCAGTTACTGGGATAACAATTTTAAACGGTTTGCCGTGCATGTATATATCAGTCTGTTCCTTGATACTAGTCTCTGCACACACACACCAATCACTGTCTGTGAAAAGCTAATGCTTCCGGATACTAAGCCAGTATGTCTGGGAAGGTTTGGTCGGCCCCTCGGAGCAAGCCAGGATGCCTCAGAAAACGCAATTAGCTTGAATGTGTTTTAACTTGTAACGAGACAGGAGTCTATATGATAATATATTGTTTGCGTTCTGCGTCTGAACATGAATTCCAATGAGGTGTGTTGGTTGGCTGCGTCCCAAACGCCAGGTGATTCCTTTGGTAGTGCCCTACCTGGCTTGGGAGAAGGGGAAAGTGTGCCATTTGGGACGGGCTTTGGCACCTGCTAAGCAGATAGACCACGGCAGGGGGTAGACTGGTTAAACAACGACAGCCCTTCCAGATGTGGGCTCCAGTAGACTCCAGTAGGCTGCAGTAGGCTCCAGTAGGCTCCAGTAGGCTCTGTTTATTAATGAAAAAACAAAAATCTCCCACAGATTAAAGTCAGCGCCTCCGTTTTAGATTATGGACCAAGAGACACCCTTTTTTAAATATGGCGTGGTCAGACGGAGTGCACTACATAGGGGATTTGGTGTCATTGTGGACACACGTAACCTACAGCAGCAACTCTAGGGCTTTGTAGTGAAAATAGATTATTGAGTTGGCTTGTTCTCCTCCGCTCCGCCCAAGGCTTTCCGAACACGTCTTCTAAGGTTTGGGATGGCGACAACCACTCAAGCGCTTCACATTACACCCGGGACAAAACAGAGATGCTAAAAGAAATGACATCAAATCTCTGAGAGGATGGTTAGTGCGGCCTGGGAATAGGTAATAATGTGAATGATTCCACCCGTTAGGCTCCTGTATTTCACTCTCCACTCAGCTGAATTGACGTGCGTGCGAGTGTCCGAAACATTGTGGTGTCACTTAGAAATGTGATTTCTTCATGCTCTTTTTCATGTCTCTCGTTGACCTCATTCCTTCTGCGTGGTTACAGGTTTAGCCGCAGGGTTCAAACAGAAACACGTTGACTGTTTACAGTTCAGGCACTGACTGGTAAAGGTTAGGGCTTAGAATTTGGGATCGTTGAAAGCAGAAGCAGCGTCATGTAACGTCGAGCAGGCCGCCGCATACCTCTGGAATAATCCACTGGGTGGCTGGATGGAGAAAGCTTCAGAGCATCTGTATTGGGAACCTGTTGGCTCAGTTCCACTAAGGAGAAGTGTTCTTTCCCCGTTGTTATTGTGTGAGCACCAAATAGATCGTTATTGGGCGCTTGAAGGACCTGGAGAATTGTCTGATACTGCAGTGTAAATTATTTGATAATGTGTGCCTTAGGATCTCTGTGTGTGTGTGTGTGTGTCTACAGTAAATGCCTAAAGATCTATGTGTGTGTGTTTCAACAGTACACGCCTAAGGGGGTGCGTCTGTGCCTACGGCTACTTAAGGGGGTGTGTCTGCCACTCCGGGTACCCAAGAGGGTGTGTGTGTGTGTGTGTGTGTGTGTGTGGCTACAGGACATGCCTAAGGTTTTGTATACCGGCTAGTACCTCCCTTAGGTGCCTTCCTTTTTAAATATGGCCTTGTGCATAAAACAATTATGCCACAGTACCGTAGTTGTTTAACAATTACAAAGGAGTTTAAAATATCTCCATAGTCCACATCATGTATCATTCTTTGGTTTAAGCACACAGAATTGATGGATTTGTTGCCAAGTGGTAAATGGAACACATTTCGCTGCACCCTTTACCTAAACACTACATGCTCTCTATCTAACACACTTACACACACACACACACACACACACAGTGTTGTGATTTATATCTACAGTGTTTTCTTTCTGTTTGTGCCATAGGTTGTGTGCTTCAGCACGGGACTCCTAGCTCCTCGTCTGCTCTCCTCCACGCTCCCTCAGAGCTGTCCACCGAGGTCATTAGGGTGGTGGGGTTGGGGGGGGTGCAGCTGGAACACAGAGATGAAGGAGTTCATGGATTATAGCAGAGGCTTTAGTGCCCCCCCCCCATATGAAAACATCACAAACACACCCACACACGGTAGAGGCATGAACGTGTTCAGATATTGTACAATACCACAAACACATGCAGACACATGCAAGTAACACATGGACACATCTCAGTGGCCGGGCTTTATGAAGACGTCATGAAAACCCCTACGCACACACGTCAGTGGTATGGCCGTGGTAAAACAGTACATACACAAACACACGCACAGACACACACGAAACACACAGACCCATCTCAGTGGCCTGGCCATATGAAAACATCAAAGCAATGCTGAAAGGCTATTAAAATGACTGCTTTTATGGATGCAATAATCCTGCTCTCCTCCGCATCCTCTTTCCAAGCCCCCCCCCCCCCCCCCCCCCCCCCCCCCCCCCCCCCCCCCCCCCCCCCCCCACACACACACACACACACACAGGCCATTGCTGCTTAAGCAGAAGACCTGACAGCACAGAGGCTATCTGCTAATGGGTTGTAGAGCGTAGAACTCGATCCCACTCTCACATACACATGTAAAAATACACAAATGCACACACTGCATACACACACACACACGATAGAGAATACAGGCACAAGCAAAACGCACTTGGTGGAGCACACAACCCTGACACACAACACACACACACACCTGTGCACTCCTAAACCCCCATAGAGACTCATGGTGACATGGACAGGCTGGAGACCTCACAGCTTGGTTGAGGCCTGCTCAATATCAATACCAAGGACCCCGCAGAGATAGTAAATCATCATCAGTCCCTACAGTTTCTTTTTGGCTTCTTGTGATTTCCAGCTTTGGGGTCAGGTTTAGGGTAGTGTAAGAATCAGGGTTAGGGTCCGGCATGAAGGTTTTGGGTTACGAGTTAGGGCTTTGTTTAGAACAACAAATGTGTGTGTGTGTGTGTGCTCAGAAGGGTGGTATGTTTTTTACTTTAATGTATACCATGCATTTTAATAACTGAATGATTAGGGGTTGAAACCTGAACAAAAACAAGTGGGAACTAGTGGAAACCATAAACAAGTCAATTAATGGATTTATTTTGCATGGTTCTTTTTTTTATAGATTCTTAATAAAATACACAAACCAGGGTCATCTAGCAGAAACACAAATCCAAGGATACTGGCTTAACAAAGTCTAAATAGGAAAAATAATAAATCATAAGTCCCAGAAAATTACAATGACCTTACTTCAGTAAATACAGTCTGGGAGCTTGGTAGAGAATAGATTCATGAATGTAATCTAAATCAAGCACCATATAACAGAAGCTAACGGTCATGCTGTTAGCCAGGCTCGGTGTCCCCAGGGTCCTAAAGTCACCAGGGTTCCCATAATGCTCACAGTATAACCTTCAGTTTGATCATTTTTATTTCACTATCCAGAAATACACTACAGTGTATGTTTATTTTAAATGTGGGCTTGTTTGGGCCTGAGTTCATTTAAATAATCATACCCAGAATGCATTGCAGAGGTTTCTTGTTAAACGTGCATTAACATTTTGGTCATTAGTGTCCAGAGTGCCACACACAGTGCAATCAGCAAAGTAGATGAACATCCAGATTGTATGTGCCTGCATGTTTATCCATCCCCACTGTGTCCGAGTATCGACTGCGTGCTTGGATGGTTGTGTGTGTGTGTGTTTATCGATAATAAACGCAACAATAACCCAAGCATGTGTGAGTGCAATTAGATAACCCAGGGACTTGTTTTCCAATGCCTCAAACCAAATGAACTAAAGATGCCACATTGATTTCTTTATGTTGTCTAAATTATTAATCTTCACTTGCACTGAGTCACAGCCAGAGCTAGAGCCAGAGTCCACCAGATAGTCAGTCAGTCAGATAGTCAGTCAGTCAGATAGTCAGTCAGTCAGATAGCCAGTCAGTCAGATAGCCAGTCAGTCAGCCAGCCAGTCAGATAGTCAGTCAGTCAGATAGTCAGTCAGTCAGATAGTCAGTCAGTCAGATAGCCAGTCAGTCAGATAGCCAGTCAGTCAGCCAGCCAGTCAGATAGTCAGTCAGTCAGATAGTCAGTCAGTCAGATAGTCAGTCAGTCAGATAGCCAGTCAGTCAGATAGCCAGTCAGTCAGATAGCCAGTCAGTCAGCCAGCCAGTCAGATAGTCAGTCACCCAGCGAGCAAGCCAATACACTAGTCAGCCAAGCAAGCCAGTCTACTAATCAGATAGTCAGCCAGTCCGTCCATTAGTCAGGAAGTGAATCAACTGGCCTGTTGGTCAGTCCGTAAGCTAGCCAACTAATCAGTCAGTCACTCAGCATACCAGCCAGCCAAAAGCATGAACAACCACTCTGTCCCAAAGAGCTTTGGTCCCTAAAACATATGCATTTGAGAGATCCCCACAGGGGAAGGAGAGTGAAGTGCCCCGTCCAAAACGGCACCCTATTCCCTGTATGCAGTGTACCTCTTTTGACCAGGGCATTTAGGGTGTAGCATGTCGTATGATGCAGCCATTGACGGTCTTATGAAGACTCCAGGAATTCTCATTAACTTAGACTGACCTGGCCGCTCTGATTGGTTAGACTGTTCTACACTCTGATTGGCTATTACTCCGTTCTGTCCCCACGAGCCGCCGACAGAATTCACAACCGTGGGGACGGAGGTGGGAGAGGGACAGGGAGGGATCTTGAGAAAGGGGTCACGAGAGAAGCCGAAAGGAGGGAGAGAGAGGGGGGGGCGGGAAAACGGGGGAGAGGTGTCAGGAATCTCAGCCATGGCTCGTCCTGGGTCGGCTGCACTCCATTGACATCCTGTCCTGTTCATTTCTGTTCAGTTCTCTGGCATGTAGTTGATGCGAGGCGAGATCAATATGACCTTACCTCCACCGCCAAGCACGGCGCTGTTCTGAAACTTAATTACTGATATTCAGCTACAAAGTCATCATAGTGAGGCTGCCTGTCAATATCCATCGGGCATCATTACTAGCCTAATAAAAGAGGTTATTTACAGGCCGGTTTGCTGACACCCAGGCTACACCGGGGGATTTGGCTGGAGCTATCTCAATTTGCCTCTCTCTGGCTTGCTCTCTCTCTCTCTCCTTCATACTCTCTCCCTCTCCCAGAAGCGCTGACCTGAAAACGGAAAGTGTACAGAAAGAACCCAAGAGGGAGAGACGGTGTGAATTCTTCTTCATTTATTCTGTGGGGTTTTGTAGCGTTTCCAACCACCCACCGCCGACCACAGCAGAGTACCAGGGAAACCACACCAAGAAATCCAGTCCAGGCTTCCACTGACCTAAGAACCAAACACACTGCAATTTCACTACATGGAAATACCTCACCTTTCCCCTAATTCAGTGGGTTACCTCAGCTTTGTTGAAGTATGAATGTGATAAAAGAATTAAAATAGGATAAACACACACACTCTCACTCACACAGGCACATTAACACCAAGTTATACGGATTGCGCTTGACTGTCCCAAGTCTAAAGTTAAGTGTTTATTTTTGCTCTGAAAACACTTTTTTCTGCATTGCAGCTGAAACCTACGTCATCATTAACACTTGACAAAACTCTTTGGGTCCAAACTCTCTCTCCCTTCCTTAAGCCATCCCATAGAAAACAGAACCATTGGACAGCAGGCAGGCATCCAAGAGAACTGTGACTATGGGAGAATGTCATGATGTAAATACACTCAATAAATCAATAGTCTCCTCTAATTGAAATTGGTACCCATCCGGGATTAGCTAACAGCCAGTACACAATCAGTCAGCAAACCAGCCTTCTCTCAAAAGAGAAACACTGGCCCCTTCAGGACAGTTGCGGTACAGCACCCTTGTTGTCACGGTTTCATGTTCCCCCACCATCATTATCGCTTTAGTGTTGATTAATCAGGTCCATTTTACACAAGGACTCTGGATGTTAATGCATACTGTGCCACCTTCCCCGAGCAATTAACAAGAAGGACAGAGCTACACTCTGGTCTTCAAACACAACCTGACACGTCCTAAAGAGCAGCTAAAGCACACCGACTAATTCATCGTATATTAGGCCATGTGTTTACTTTAAAAACCCTCGGTGACAAGAATACCTGTTTTTGTGGTTTCCTGTGGAATGTAACTGACCTGAGGGGAACTGTTGCGGGGCTCAGGAACTGAGGGGTTGAGGGGAGATGTACGGACAGAAGGACCGACAGACATACAGTTGTCTAACCGATTTGGATGTTGAACGTTACTATGCATATCCTTACCACATGCACAATCATGCTGCATCAGTAGCAGACATTCTAGGCTCTTTGACATGTAATGTCACAATCAGACGGGATTTTGACATCATTTAGATTTTGCTTCTAATCTTCCTTCTCTCTCCAGCTGCAATGTCCTTCCTTGCCTAACACAGGCTCCGCCCTCTAGTGAGTGTGTTACTTTCTTCTCCTTACCTCACCAGGGACCCTAACAAGCCCGTTCCTCAGGACACCAAGTTCATCCACACCAAGGCCAACCGCTTCGAGGAGGTGGCCTGGTCCAAGTACAACCCCCAGGACCAGCTGTACCTGCACATCGGCTTGAAGCCCCGCGTCAGGGACCACTACCGTGCCACCAAGGTGGCCTTCTGGAAACACCTGGTGCCCCACCTCTACAACCTCCACGACATGTTCCACTACACGTCCACCACCACTAAGGTACAGCTGGCTCATCCTCCTCTAATCAATATCTTTTAGACTTCTGCTTTTGACTCACTTTGATTTTACCTAACGCTGTCGGTAGGTCAAATCTTCCTTGATAGTATCGGTATCAAGTCACTCTGGAAAAAAACCTCTGGTAAATAGCCAACTTGTAAACGTTAAATCAGTGAAATACAAACTGCGCTTTTGATTTGAAGGTTCCCCCCTCCGAGACGACCCAGAACTCCCTGTCCACCAAGAAGACGTGGCCCTTCAACACCAAACGGCCGCCGATGTCCCCCGCCTACAACAACGAGGACAACGAAGCGTGGAACGGAGAGGAGGAGACGGGCCCCCTGGTGGTGGAGAATCCCCGGGACTACTCCACGGAGCTGAGCGTCACCATCGCTGTGGGCGCCTCGCTGCTCTTCCTCAACGTGCTGGCGTTCGCCGCCCTCTACTACCGCAAGGACAAGCGGCGCGAGGCGTCGGGGGGCCACGCCGGCCAGGCCAGCCCGCAGACCCACCACAGCCAGGCCACGTCCAACGACATCGGACACCACCCGGGCCCGAACGAGGAGGAGATCATGTCCCTGCAGATGAACCAGACGCACCACGAGTGCGAGGCCATGGGGGTGGGGAACCCGGGGAGCGCCGGGGGCCTCCGCTTGGCCTCGCTGCCCGACTACACCCTGACCTTGCGAAGGTCCCCGGACGACATTCCCCTGATGACCCCCAACACCATCACCATGATCCCCAACTCTCTGGTGGGGATGCCCAACCTCCACCCGTACAACACTTTCACGGCCGGGTTCAACTCCACCGGCCTGCCCCACTCCCACTCCACCACCCGAGTATAGCTTTAAGGAGGAGAGCGAGGTGGTGGCGCAGGAGGCGGGGATGGAGGAGTGGAAGGAGGATTGGGGTTTTATAAATATTACAGGGAAATGGTTCTGGGGAGATGTGGGGGGGGCGGAAGGGGACGAGTAGGAATGAATGAGTGGTGGGACTAAAGAGTAAAGAGATTTAACTAGACCTGCTACAGTGAAGAGGGCGCGGAGATGCGGAGAGAGGTGAGCTCTCCGCTGCCTGTTCGGTTGTGGAGATGTGCAGAGCTGCCAAAATCAAACTGCTATTCTTCCCTCCCTCCCTAGACGACCCCGGGCTTGGGAGGGAGGGGTCCTTTCTGCAGTGTTTTTTTTAAATAATCATTTTAAAAGCCTTTTTAAACAGACTGACGGGGGGGAGATGATCAACACTTACTACTTGGATTCATACAAACACACAGAGTAAAGTGCTTTTTCTTTCCCATCTCCGTCTCTCCTGGGGAAGACGGAACAGACGTTTCGAACAATGGCCTCTACCACCTTATCCGCATAATGGGGTTTTTTTGTGGACATTTTTTGTGTTGTTTCGATGCCTTACAAAAGCTTGTTTTGTTCTGAGGATCTTTTTTTTCTCTATCTTCATTTCTATTGTTCCCAGAGACTATTCCTTGTGGAGTTTGTGACATTTTGACGTGACTCAAAGACACGAGTGACTGAATTGTGAACTGAACTGGCACCAAGAGGATGTTTACTGCAGCACTTGGAGATTTTAAGAAGCGTCTTGGTGTGACTCGGTTCCCTGTCGTATACCTACACACAGCCACAGAAACTGGGGTTCTCTTTTCTAGCCCTGATAGAGATGAGTTGTCTGACACAGACTCCGGCATATTGGTGCGACTCGGTTCCCTGTCGTATACCTACACACAGCCACAGAAACTGGGGTTCTCTTTTCTAGCCCTGATAGAGATGAGTTGTCTGACACAGACTCCGGCATCTCAGATCAGAACACAGACATGAAGACGATGTTACTGTGATTGTTTTGTTAAGGGAAAAAAAAGTGCATCTTTTACAACCAATTTATCTGTTAGATGACCTGATCTTATCTCTACTCCACGAAGTGTGCGCTTCCACACACACAGACACACACAGACACACTGCTCAGAGCACCTATGTAATGTTGTGCATTATAACACGGTTGTGTGTGTGCGTGCGTGCGTGTGTGTGTGTGCGTGCAGATGTGTGTGTGTGTGCAGGCTTGTGTGCAGGCGTGTGTGCGCGTGTCCAGGCGTGTGTGCAGGCGTGTTTGAGCGCTTGCACCTGTTTTTGCGTTTAATGTGGCGGGTTGGGTTTGGGGGCGGGGCTTCTTTCTCATTTTGTCATCCGGTTTCGTTCCACCAGTGTTGTTCACACTGCAGCTATGTCTCTCTCTCTCTCTCTCTCTCTCTCTCTGGGTGTATGTCCTTACTGCGAAATAGCACTTTTGTTATTTAAAAAAAAAAGTTATATGTCTAATTTTGCTTAAAGATTACAAAATAAATATATTATTTTACGTGTAAGAGAAAAAAATAGCTAAAGATTCAACTGAACTAACTGACATGATTCCATTTACTTTGTAAGAGTTCCTCCTGAAAAGCAGACAGTGGCCTGTTTGCACTGAGAAAACGATATCAGTGCACACTTGTGTTTCTTTGAATATATATATATATATAAATATGGGCATACATACATATATGTATAGGGCTTCTACAGAGAGATATCATTCTGATGTACGTTCTCTAAAGTGAACTAAAGCAGTGGAGAGAGTTAACTACTGTTATCAAACTACTCTGGCTGTTATTATCACCTGATAACTGTTATTATCACCTGAAAGTAGTGCCATAATGAAAGAAGGTCTGTTCAGTTTGTTGGCTGTCTCAGTCATTGGGAATATCATGAAGCCGAACGAACGGCCGACCCTTTTGGTGTCTTCATACGAGCTCTATATGTATATTTATGTATCAATATATTTAATATTTATTTATGTATACCAGATGCATACATGCTGATTGTGCCATGTGCCAAATTAAAACCATAAAAATGGAGAAGAGGTGTTTCACTAAACCTTTTTTCTTGTGCTGAAATTCATTTTTGTCTTTTATGGAAAATTCCACGTTTCGCTTTGGAATGAGACTAGTTGGGGTGGGGGGGGGGGGGGGGGCAAGACAAGTTGTTTTCATCTCTCTGGTCTCTCCCTTACTCAATCACTCCCCCCTCTCTCTCATGCCACGAGAAAAAATGGCAAAAAACATATCGTGGGAAAGCTTGTGTTGCAACAACTTGGATTTATCCTTCGTGCTCCTTGAGACGGGTGTTGTGTGCTACTGGTGAGAATGTGACACAGATACCAGAGCAGAATTACACGTGGCTGGTGAACTGACCCGTCATCCAGTACAACGCAGTGTCTCGCTTGTCCATCAGAGACGGTAGCTGCTTCATACAGGGAGATGTTTTTCGGGGGAAAGATGAGCACGTCCAGTCATTAACCATTTAAACAATCTCAAATCAAATGGGATCCTATGCCTTATTCAGATCTACTGCAAACTCGGCACACGTATATGTAGGTCTCTGAGGTTTGAGGACCTCTGATATAGTGCGCGCTACTTTAAACCAGAGAGCCCTGTGGCTATGGTGAAAGTCGTGTGCTTGGTAGTCATTGTAGTGCCCTTTGAAATACAGTTTTTATTTAGTGTGTCCATATTTAGACTGTGTCAGATTCACAAGCAGTTAGCGGCTCCTTCTGACCCTGAGGAATACTAATATGGACACGGTGATGAAGATCTATGGCCCAGTGTCTTTGTTAATCATCAGCCATGTGAGGGCATCCAGGGACTTAGGCAAGCATCTGGACCGCTGTGCTGCTATCATATGGTCTTCCCATGGCATCACCGCAACAATCACTGCACCCGAATCAACGCCGGTGCAGATGTAGGCTAACCGCTGCCATTGCTTGGAGTGTTTTCCTGAACACATATACATATCGAGTCCTGCAGGACAAAAGGAAACTGTAACAGTATACAATACGCCAAGGACACTGGCCCTAGGCGTTATAACACGTTCTCTGCCCATTTTATAGTGCACCGACAATATACGTTGTTCCAGTAGCACATGTTTCTTGTCTTAGTTCAGCGCGTCGAGCCAAAATGTCTCGGGTTTAGCCCGAGGTGACCCGGCCTGGTCCTGTTGTCTGCCGTGGTCCCTGACTCGTCCTCCAGGGCAGAAGCCAGACCCAGAAAAAGACCAGCCGTATTACACAGCACCGACAGGAGGGGGGTGGGGGATGGGAGCTGTGGAGAGAAGAGGTTCAGAGACGGAGAGCTGGACAGACACACCTCTACTCTCACACCGGCACTCATTTCACTACCCCTCTACGGGTGGTACTGGGTCATTGGGCACATCCATTATCCATTGCGGGCTTGAGGTCTGGAGAAACAGTCTGGTAGACACGGACAAATACACAAACAGACAGCTGTGTGTAGATGCTAGGTTATAGCAAACAGCTAGCTCCCTCTGACAACCTCTCTTCCACAACCACGTCTCCAAAAAACTAAGTTGAGATGCAGTGGAATGTAAACGTAAAGCAAAACAGAATGCCATGATGTGTGAATCCTTTAAACCCTATATTCAATAGAAAATAGTACCAAGACAGCATATAAAATGTTGAAACTGAGAAATGTTATTGTTTCTTCGAAAATACATGTTCTCTTTGAAATGTCTGCAACACGTTTCAGAAAAGCTGGGTCAGAGGCACGAAGAGGCTGAAAACGGTTAATACAAAATAACTAAACCTGGTGGAATATTACACAACTAATTAGGTCAATTGGCAACAGGTTAGTAACATGATTGTGTATTGAAGGATCATTCCAGAGAGGATGGCACTGTCAAAAGTGAGGACAGGGAGGGGTTAATCCCTCTGTAAAAGACTGTGCAAGCAAATAGTGCCACAATTCAAGAATAACTTATTGCAACGTAAAATTGCACAGTACGTTACAGCATCAACAAATGCAAGTGAAAACTCTAACATGCAAAGAAGAAACCGTGCATAAACAACATCCAGAAACGCCAGCGCCTTCTCTGGGCTTCAGCTAATTTTAGAGAGAGAGGCCATCTAGCTTGTTATTAGCACATATTGCAAAAGCTAGCATCCGTGATGGTATGGGGATGCATTAGTGCACATGTCATGGGTGACTTGCACTCTTGTGAAGACACCGTTAATGCTGAACAAGGTATACAGGTTTTGTTTTGTTTTCCGGGAGGGACTTGCTTATTTCAGCAAGACAATGCCAAACCACATTATGCACATATCCCAAAAGCATGGCACCGTAGTATAAGAGTCTGAGTGCCTACTGGCCTGCCTGGCGTGTCGACCAGTCCCAAATTGAAATCATTTGCTGCATTATGAGATGACAAACAGGGCTACAGAGACCCCGAACGGCTGAAATCTTAAATTAAGCAAGACTAGGAACCCATTACACTTTTATAACTACAGCAATTAGTCTCCTCAATTACCAAACAAATGTTATTGAAAGAAGAGGTGCTGCAACACAATGATAACCCTGCCCCTGTCCCAACCTTTTTTAAGTGTGTTGTGGACCTCAACATTTATTTTTCCAAAAACAGTAACATTTCTCAGTTACATTTGAGATGTTGCGTTTGTACTATTTTCAATAAATATTGAAATAAATTATTTATCATTTTATATGCGTTTTAGGCAGCTTCTCCTGTCTCTCCCCGTCTCTGCTCCTGTCTCTCCCTGTCTCTGCTCCTGTCTCTCCCCGTCTCTGCTCCTGTCTCTCCCTGTCTCTGCTCCTGTCTCTCCCTGTCTCTGCTCCTGTCTCTCCCTGTCTCTGCTCCTGTCTCTCCCTGTCTCTGCTCCTGTCTCTCCCTGTCTCTGCTCCTGTCTCTCCCTGTCTCTGCTCCTGTCTCTCCCTGTCTCTGCTCCTGTCTCTCCCTGTCTCTGCTCCTGTCTCTCCCCGTCTCTGCTCCTGTCTCTCCCTGTCTCTGCTCCTGTCTCTCCCTGTCTCTGCTCCTGTCTCTCCCTGTCTCTGCTCCTGTTTCTCCCTGTCTCTGCACCTGCATCTGTCTAAGTCTCTCTGGACCACTCTCTCTCTCTGCCCTAAGTCTTTCTTTTTCTCAGGCTTCCTTACATAAACAAAGACACAATCTACGCCTCACTCTGTCTCACAGCAGCCAACATTCGATCTGTCTTTCCATTTTTCTTTGTTTCTTTACCAATAAATGCTGATCTCTCTTTCTCTCCAAAACACACACACACTCAGTTTCCATTCCATCTCCTCATAAGTGCTATAATCAGAACGATGGTGGGTCCTTTTCAATTATTTCCACTCTTGCTTGGATTGTTGTAATGTTCTGCTGAGGAAAACAAGATAATAGTGACAATTCCTTTTTGGAACCAGCAGGAGGGTATATGTAAATATATAATAATATATATAAACATATCTACACATTACTGTATGCGGCCACAGACATGATATGAACTCAGCCAGTTTGATTACATAGCTGTTTTTCACAACTGAAAGTAATGTACAATGCACATTGCCAAGAATACAAATAGTTATATTTTGGGCCATTTTCATAACCACATAACCGTTCCAGGTCTATGAAGGTTTTTATAACAACTGCAGCAAAGGATTGTTTTGATACTTTCCAGGTTTTCACACAGCAAAAAGCTTCGGCATTTAATAGTTCTGCCTGCAGTCATTCGTATAAAGGACCCAACATATTTTGAGTCCTTTGTAAATAGAATTTAAAACAGATTACATTTACTACCCAAAGAATAAATAACGCTGGCTCTTTATCAATTGTTTTGGTTAAATTACAATTAATATTTATCCTTACAGTCTCTTCAAACTCTTGTACAGATGTATCTCATAAGACACCCCTGTTTACACTAAAATATGTGTTTTCATATATATACATTCAGTGGGGAGAACAAGTATTTGATACACTGCCGATTTTGCAGGTTTTCGCACTTAAAAAGCATGTAGAGGTCTGTAGTTTTTATCATAGGTACACTTCTACTGTAAGAGACAGAATCTAAAACAAAAATATACTTGTATATATATATATATATATATATACATGTTTAAGTCCATAGACTTTATTCATTATCATGCACTCTTAAGTAATATGATAATTATTAATAAACTTAACAATCTCTCCTTATTTCTCCAATCTCATTGTGACTTGTGAATGCAATAGATTATAGTTTTCCACTGCACAGCGCCCTGCTAATTTTTGCGTTACTATGGTAATGTTATTCAAGCTCATGCGTTTCTGTTGTGTTAGTAGACGGAAGACCTAGCGGCTTTTCGGAGGGGCGCCAGGGCCGAGGGATATCTTGCGTGTATTCAGATCCTCAAGCATGAACCAGTCCGGAATACTTTACGTTAGCCTTTAACGGCACATAGTGTTTCTACTAGCATAGTGTTATGGATTGAACTATGCTGGTCTGGACGATGACACACCAAACCATGCTATACTGAAGAAATCTACAGTCCATGGATATAACTGACTGATTATACCAGATTCAATTCAATTACATGAACTTGATCACTGAGGGATGTTGTTCCTTTGACAATATTCACACACGTTCACAGGCTGGGTCTGAGAAAGAACACAGCTTTTTACGGTTTTTAGTCTAGTCTGTTTTCAGAGCAATACGGTTCTGTACTAGGTTCAGTATAGTTCCTTATGTAATTTTCCAATCCAGCTCAGCATATTATATTAATGTAGAATATATTGTTGGTTCTATTTTTCATTCCAATTCATTGTATGATATTCCAGTCCTATACATTTAATTATATTCCAATCCAGTTCATTATATGAAATTACAGTCCTATATATTTCATTATATTCCAATCCAGTTCATTATATGAAATTACAGTCCTATATATTTCATTATATTCCAATCCAGTTTATTATATGATATTACAATCCTATAAATTAAATTGTATTCCAATCCTGTTTATTATATGATATTCCAGTCCTATACATTTCATGATATTCCAATCCAGTTCATTATATGATATTCCAGTCCAGTAGTGTATTATCATATTTCAGTAGTCCAGTGAGCCAGCAGTAGCGGCGTCAGTAACTCCGCTCTTCAGACTGGAGCAGCCGAGCTGTCATCTCCGTAATGATGTGGCCTCTGTGAGATGGATGGCCCCGAGAAATCACTATGGCCACGAAGACACACTCCCGCGCGCTCCCACCCCACGTCCTAAACGGCATCTACATGCTGCGAGCCTACCTTTTCACATGGGTCCACGGGGTTTTGGAGAAAAGCAGTGCGCTACATAGGGAAGAGAGTGCTGTTTAAGCCCGCCAGGCTGCGTGAGGCCGGATACACAGGTAACAACCTATCGTAGACGCGGCGTAAATCTCTCAGAGGATCATTCCTCTGTTACGTAGGCCCCGACTACACCTGTCAACCGAACGGGCTCAGAACCGCAGCACTCCAGCAGCTTTGAAGTAATTTATCGCACAGCGGCCGTCGGGTGTCCTCTGATCCTCGGTCGGCGCGAGGAAAGGCAGAGAAGCCGTCGTTCAACCGTTGGTGGACCGCGTGCTATATTTCTATGAAAACCAGCAGACCTACAAGTAACCATTCTGGTTTTAGAATATTTCATTGTGGGTCTATAATTATTAATGAATTTACAGAGTGTATTTACAGCTTAGCTATTTTCCACGTAGTGAAATTAAATGAAAAGTCACAGTGTAAACTTACAATTGCCTGTTGAGAAGCAGGATTTGTTTGAAACCTTTATTCTAGTTTTAGAATCTATCAATTTCACTTCCCATTCTAGGATGTTGTTTTCTGTAGTTCTAGCCCATTCTACAATTATAACATTTGGTTCAGTAAAAAAGAATGAAGCATGTAGATATGAACATATCTGTGATGCATTGGCTTTTTTCAACCATCAGATGGCAGTCCAGCATGGGATCAGTGAACCGATCTAAAGGACTAAACGAGAGAGGCGTCAATTGGATGGAACAAACGAACGTACGTAGATCGAAACCAAATCATACTGAGCTCCTTGTGCAAACGTATAACTTGAACAAAGTTTGCATCTTGCACACATTGACCTTTCGTAATGACTGGTTCCATTTAAAAATGTGTCTCTTTAGCGCCGTGCGCTTTACTTTGCTATTTCCTGCTCCTGAGCGAGTTAAACAAGCAGAACGTCAGTCAATCCATGATGATCTGGTTATATAGATGAATTAAACGTTTTCCTACGATTTTCCACGTTCACCCTGTCTTCTTTCCCTCCCAGATTCGTGGTGTTCAATTAGGAATTATTACCATGGCTCATCACAGAAACCCAGCAGGTTCGGTCGATTAAAAGATCCATCCCGGACGGTGCTTAATCAATTTGCCACGCTCTCTGCGGCACCCCCTGGGAACTGCCGATAGGCCGGGATCAGAATTTGAACTCCAGGGCTCAATGATATAACTGTGTTGTGGGGCCTTGAATTACCATCTTCCCATCAGGGAGTTTATCTCTAGGATTTAAACAAGCACATCTCTGCATGTGGTCTCTTTGTTAATTAGATTGAGTTAGATTGTGTTAGAAATTGCCCTATATACTTTAGGGTGAGGTTGTGGTTATGGAGTCAACAAATTCCAGATCACCAGTAAAGCAATGCCAGGATTAAAGTTCGTAGATAGACCAACCACTCACATTCCATTGAAATGAAAACCTTAGTGAAGAATACCTGTTTTCCTGTCTCAGTACAATGGGGTCTGAGAACACAGAACTTAACAGGAAATTCTCTTGTTAAATAGTAAAGCTATCTATGGAGCCATCAGTGGCTTTGAGAAGGCCAAAATATTTCCGGAGTGCAGAATGCTCTGTGGGGTGGTGTTGTCATGTGGACTTCAAAAGAGACTCAAAAGAGACTTATCACTCCGAAGTTTGGATCACATCCAGATTCTCAATGCATTTTACATTTTGACTAAATTTACTTCAAAAAAATTGACGGGAACACTTAAATCACATATCGGTTCTCGATGATGGAAATATATTAAAGATCATCATGTTTACTGTACATTGTGTAATTCGCTAAGAACACAATTACATTACAACAGTCAATGCAAACCAAAATCATCAAATGACTGAGGGTTGAATTCAAAGGAAACAATTGATACCACAGGCTGTTCCAACTTGTGCGAATTTCATGAGGGCTTCTCATAATGTGACTCAATTACGTGTTTGGCCCCCATGTGCCTGTATGCACTCCCGACAAGGTCTGGGCATGCTCCTGACGAGATAACGGATGGTGTCCTTCTTCCATACCTGGATTGGGTGATCTCCTAGACCAGTGTCTCTCAACCCGGCTCCTGGGAGCCCCCCTGCCCTGCATGTTTTAGATCTCCTAGACAGTCTGAGGTGCTACTTGGCGGCGATGGCGGCATTGATGTATAATGTCCCAGAGGATTGGAATCAGGTCTGGTCAGGTCAATGTCTTCCTCATCCAGGAACTGCCTACTCTGGCCACATGAGGCCGGTCATTGTCCTGTACCAGGAGGAACCCACGGCCCATTGCGCCAGTGTTAAGTCTGACAATGGGTCTAAAGATTTCATTCCGGTACCTAAAAGCGGTATTGTTGGCTAGCACACAGAGGTCTGCGCAACCCTCCACGGATATGCCTCCCCACAGACCATCTCTGACCCACCGCCAAATCGATCATGCTAAATTATGTTGCAGGCACCTCTGCGTCTCTAGACTCTTTCACGTCTGTCACATGTGCTCAGTGTGAACCTGCTCTCATCTGTGAAGAGATCATAGCACCAATGGTGGACCTGCAAACTCTGGTGTTCTCTGGCGATTGCCAATTGAGCTGCACAGTGCCGGGCTTTGAACACAGGTCCCACTAGAGGACGTTGGGTCCTCATGGCGCCCTCATGGAGTCTGTTTCTGACTGTTTAGTCAGTAGGGCTCTGGCATTGCTCCTCCTGTTCCTCCTTGCACACTGTTACTCCTGCTACTGGCTTGATGCCCTTCTACAGACCTATTCCACTTTCCTCATGTAACGGCCTGTCTCCTGGGAACTCCTCCATGCTCTTGAGACTGTACTGGGATACACAGCAAACCTTCTTGCAATGGTATGTATGGATGTGAATGGACTGCCGGTGCTACCTGAATAAGCTACAGCTACCGCCTCATGCTACCAATAGTGGCAACGGCACTAGCAAAACACACAACTAGAGAAGAAATTGTCAGGACGGATAAGAAGAGAGCACATTTTCTGTGACCACTGACTGCAAAACCCTTGCTGTTGCATCTCCAGTGCATCTGCTGTTACTTGAATCTGTTCCAAAACAGGTAACATTAATTCACAATCGTTTATGCTTCCTAACTGGATAGACTGATATCCCTGAAGTTGAATTCACTTGTTGTTATAATTTAATTGACTTGATGTTTTACTGTGATGATTACATGTTCCCTTCATTTCTTTGAGCGGTGTATTTTCACATTGTGAAAGGAAAGACGCAAGTCATTTTACAGAACTTGTCAGACAAGGAAAACAGAACAGAAACATTACTAGGAATTACTAAAACCTGTAATATTTTTGTTTACACATTGCCTTTGTTTGTAGTTACCATCCGATAAATTTACAGCATATATGATACCTGAGGGTGGCTCTGACAGTAGGTTTTGTTATTTTGACCAGTGAAAAATGATCTATCTTAAATAATGCAAAGTGGGTTTAACTGAACTGAGCTAGTCGCGTGAGGTAGTCATCACATGGCAATGCTATAAAAGGAGTTGCACACATGACATCCACAACCTTTATACATAAAAGGCTCATGTTACGACGTCCCCCAAATATTCTAGGTTCAAGTTCCTCCCATCGTCCCCTTAGCTCCCTCTCTCTCCAACTCCAACAGTCCGCAGGGGCGGAACCTGGATCTCTGGGGTAGTCTAGAACCCTGGCACTGTTCTATTACGTAACCCAGGCATACCGTGTTATTCCATCTGGGGGAAACAGCCTTGGGCCGTCCCAAAGAATACCCTACTCCCTCTTTTTTACAACATTCCCAGAGAGTAGTGTCGGTCATTGGTAGTGCACTAGGGAAACGGGTGTCATTTGGGATCCCGCTACTGTGTCATCCCCTCTGAGAGCCTTGTTAGATGAGATTGGACACTTTGTCCCAGACATACACAACTGCACGCCACACACACACACACACACTACTGTAGTCAGTAATTTCTCCATTCTCCGCTCCTTGCGTATTTCTTTTGTAATTATGATTCATGTGTATTTTTTGGGGACATTGATATTATTAAAGGATACATTCTCTTTATTGGATTAAGGTAAATCACCCGAATCCACCTACTGACGTCGTCCCTGTGTTTTTATGACTGCCGTGAAACGCTGCTGTTAATCTCCCTTTATTCATTTGGATCAGCCAGGCCGGCTCTGAAGACCACCGCTTTGTGTTGGCGCTAATGTCAATTCAATGGACTGTCTTGCACGTTGACGTGCCTCCTTGTTCACACCTCCTTCATTCAAACAAACAATGTTTACCGCAGAGGTCAATTACAATCCCCCGTGGTGACAGCCGGCCAATTAGCCTGGCGGCGACACAGGAGCAAGCCTTCTCCACGGAAGCGGTATGTCCCACTTCCATGGTATTGGCGGAAATGGGCTTCAGCAGTCACAGCCTACCACACAGCGATGTCATAACTCAAATCACGGCCGGGCCCTGATCGCTGATACGTAGCGGCGATGTGATGACATCGTGTCGAGGCCCACCCTCTCAGACAACGAGACGCACTTTTGAGCACGTAACGGTCCCACCCATTTGATGGGTGTCAGCGTCACGCGGTCCTTGAGAAGCTTACAGTGTTACTGTAACACTGGGGAATCCCCGTTGAGAGTCACTTCTCTTTTCTTTTTAACACTCAATTTAGGAAAAGCTTGGTGAGAAAGCTCAAGACTCTAACCTTTCCCTTTCAATCTAAACATGTGCCACGGGCTGCATTTTTTCGTTTTGATCTGTTTTTGTGTCTTAATTTCGGCTTCTCACTTTCATGCCCCACGCCCCCTGAAACAGCCTCACAAGTCCCAACCCCACACTTCAAAGCAAAGTCAACAATGCCCTGTGTAGCCGGCAGGCCAAATATGCCTCGTTCTATTCCCCCAGGACCCTGTCCGAAATAGTTTCCTATACAGTGGTCCTCTTTTGACCAGAACCCAGATATGGGGTCAAAAGTTAGCACCTATTCATGGAATAGGGTGCCAAGTTTGTTCTCATTGCACAGTTGTGGCCTCAATCTGTCACCACATCACCTTTATCTGGCTTGAGCAGGCGGACCACACGTCCCTAAACTATTGTTTAGTCGTTTTTTTGTCAACTCCCCCCCCCTCCCTCACACACACACACACACACACTTGACTAGCATCTATTGCTTCCACAAACACACAATCCTCCCCCTCGTCAGGTGTTGTCTTGGCCCGGTGGATTAGACTTGTATTGGGCGTGGGTTCAGAAACCAACTCCCGGGACAAAGTGTCTCGAATGGAACATAAACACACACACAGAGAATATCATGTGCTGAGCGTTCGTCCCCCCGTCAGGCTTCTCAGTATGTGCGCAGCCCCTGAGGCGATGTGAAAACGAAATGCTCGTGGATCAACCGCTCAGTACAGTACCCGGGTTGGAGTCACAGTCGTATGCACTTTGAGGAATATGTACGTGGTTTCATGACATTTCCCTCAGTCATAATCTTGTTTTCTTTAGAATCAATTCCTGCATACCTCCTTGAGTCTGGTTGATCTAGTTATTCGTGCCTGTGACTGTTACATCCTGTATTTCCACAGAAACCACTTAGTTAAACCACGGCTTTAGTCACAGTAACAAGTAAAAGTAGGATTGGGACCAGAAGATCCTCCAGTTAGTGACTAAGACCTAAAACGACAAATTTTGAACCAGTTTGAAAAATGTGCATTAGGGTGTCTGTTGAGATGAATAGAAAAATATAGATGAAAGTAGAGTATATGACTATATGTACATTTATTATTACTGTAAAGGCTGTTATTAGAAAAGCGAGTCACTATAATTGACAGCAGCCAATATAAACATTTCTCCCTGGTTCTCAAATTGGGGGCATGATTTCTGCTTCCCAGCTTCAAGGGCCTGTTCCACCACTGGGGTGTCAGGACAGAGAAGAGCTTGGACTGGGATGTGTGGTGTGAAGGTATGGAGGGGCAGTTCTGGCTGAAGGGACAGAGGGGCAGTTCTGGCTGAAGGTATGAAGGGGCAGTTCTGGCTGAAGGTATGAAGGGGCGGTTGTGGCTGAAGGTATGGAGGGGTAGTTCTGGCTAAAGGATCGGAGGGGCAGTTCTGGCTGAAGGTATGGAGGGGTAGTTCTGGCTAAAGGAACAGAGGGGCAGTTCTGGCTGAAGGTATGGAGGGGTAGTTCTGGCTAAAGGAACGGAGGGGCAGTTCTGGCTGAAGGTATGGAGGGGCAGTTCTGGCTGATGGGATGGAGGGGCTGTTCTCGCTAAAGGAACGGAACCTTGGGAGGGTCAAACACCCGGCACAAGAAGCAAGCACTACAAAAAAAAAGACTTGCGCCGATGAGGAGGAGAACAGGACAGATGAACGAAGACAAGTGCCTGGACTAGTTTCTGTGCCACTTCCTGTTTGAGGTGAGATGCTACTCCACTAACGCTGTAGAGCATGAACATGCATGATCGAATCACCGCCTTGATGTTAGCGGAAACAGCCGGAGACGTGCCCCTTGCTCTCGGCACTCTGGTAAGGGGACACCTTTGAGTTGTCAACCGTGATGGAGAGGATTTCCCAAAAGGATGAGCAGCTTTGTCCTGTTGGGGTGGCACATCCCAGTCACCTCCTTGTCCTGTTGGGGTGGCACATCCCAGTCACCTCCTTGTCCTGTTGGGGTGGCACATCCCAGTCACCTCCTTGTCCTGTTGGGGTGGCACATCCTAGTCACCTCCTTGTCCTGTTAAGCTTGGGATGGCACATCCCAGTCACCTCCTTGTCCTGTTAAGCTTGGGGTGGCACATCCCAGTCACCTCCTTGTCCTGTTAAGCTTGGGGTGGCACATCCCAGTCACCTCCTTGTCCTGTTAAGCTTGGGGTGGCACATCCCAGTCACCTCCTTGTCCTGTTAAGCTTGGGATGGCACATCCCAGTCACCTCCTTGTCCTGTTAAGCTTGGGGTGGCTCATCCCAGTCCCCTCCTTGTCCTGTTAAGCTTGGAGTGGCTCATCCCAGTCCCCTCCTTGTCCTGTTAAGCTTGGGGTGGCTCATCCCAGTCCCCTCCTTGTCCTGTTAAGCTTGGGGTGGCTCATCCCAGTCCCCTCCTTGTCCTGTTAAGCTTGCGGTGGCTCATCCCAGTCCCCTCCTTGTCCTGTTAAGCTCCAAAAGCTTCGGGAGGCAGGTTGGTGGGATCAGGGGACCCACATCCAAAAGCGAGTGTGCTTTTGGGGGACCGTACTTCAGCATTCAACTCTGGTGTTTCCTTCCAAACCTTTCGTTTTTGTTGCCATTACCAGACCAGTCATTTAGCAGTCAGGCTCATCCAGACAACGGTACATTTCCAGGAAGCCACGTGAAACAAACTCTTCACCACAACAGGGAAGGGAAGCGCAAACTGTCATTGAGGTTTCGTTGCACCACTTCATTAGTAACAAGGATTTGTAACATATTTTAAAGGTTGTGAGGTCACGCAAAATCGGATGACAGACACAACTGGTCAGCACCACTTTAACACTGCGGCTTTAATGTGTGCGGGGCTCTTGTAGAGAGCAGAATGTTCTAGTTTCACACAGTGCCCCTGGCTCTTCAGACAACAATGAGAAACACAGAGTAAATAACTATTGTTTTGTCTTCAGCCTTACTGACGCACTTCCCGCCTTAAACGCCTCTGAGCAGCATCAGGGCTTGGCCTGTTTCCTGATTGGTAGGCTTGAGACGTGAAACTCTCGTGAAAACACAATCAGAGGAGTCATACAGGAAGCCAAAGAGCACACAGAGGGTGAATCCCAAATGACATGCTACAATCGATTTGGTTCACTACTTTAAGCAGGAGCATTGCACTAAGCGAGGAATGAGGGGGTCGTTTGGTATGTAAGCAGGACGAACAGGAGGTCGAAGACACAGGCTGCGTGGGGTAGGTGAACGGTTCAGAGGTTTTATCATCCTCGGGTAAGACTGAAAGAGAAGGTTAATTCCCCTTACAAGGATCAAGACAGCTTGACTACCTTTAGATGTTCCCTTCATCTGCCACGTTTCAGGCCTAAACTCCTTCCACTGACATCAGAATGAGGGGCATCGCACCAAACAATATCTTCACAAACTGGATCCTCTCCATCCAACAAGAATATACTAGTAATTGTGCTTCGCCAACGGTTGTGGTCATTGGTTTCTGGAGGTTTTTAAAGCTGCTCTATTATTATCATCCTATATTTTACATTGAATTCTATGTTTATCTACATCATAGAGGTATTCCATGACACTATTTTGAAATAACTACACGACAACAAAGGATTTGAAAAATACATATCTTTATTAATCTGTGCATTCCACTGTACAAAAAGGCACAGACTCATGTCTGTTTGTAGTATAGTCATTCATAATATTAATGTACATACTTTAACAATATACATTTTACAATTACTGTACAAGACATTACAATTCTCAATTAAAAGCGCATCGACTGAAATACTGAAATCTGAGTGAGAAACAACCTAGATTTGTCGGGAAATAAGACTGGTAATACGGTTTTAAAGGGCGAGGCGATGAAGAGAATGTGGGGTTTCACGGTTACACGGCCCACCTTCAAGACACAACAGGCTGATGGGAACCCAAGGCGTAGCTCCCCAAATAACAATATACTGTGGCGCCTCTATGGCTAACTGAAAAAGGGCACCCCATTCCCTTTGTAGAGGATGAAATAATGCAATGCAGAGGAAAAAGGGGTGACATTTAGGTTTTCCAATTCGATGACAGATACTTTAGACTTTCCGAGCGGCTTCCTTTAGTTTATACTGTGCCACAAGGCTTTCTCTAAAGGCCGGGGTTGAAGGAGGGGTTACAATGGAGTCCCGCCCCCAGGTCCAGTACTGTTTTAGCTACCGGAATAAGATGCCCTTTTAAATCCTCCCTGTTTAACCTCGCTGCCTTCAAGGGGCCAGACAAGAGATGTCTTGCTCTCGAACGGAGCAGAGCGCTGCCGTGTGGGTGTGGGGCCGAGCGTGTCCGGCTATAGTCCACCTCGGGCCCCATCTCTCTCTCTCGTTGTGGACTCGGCCTTATCGCTACTCCCGGCCCCTCTCCTCGCTCCGTCCACTCACATCGCTGTCGGGGGGGCAGAGAAAGTAGGGAAGGGTCAGTGGCAGGTTAAGGGGAAAAGCAGACACCACACAGGCTCAAGCTCTGCGGCATTAGCATTCAGGACCACGGCAAAGAGGCCGAGAGCAGGTTTTGATTCATTGGGAAAGGCGGTTCTCTGTGTGCCTGTGCCCACAGATAGCACAGCGTGCGTAAGCGTATATAGGGGTGTGTGTCTCCCTCTCTGTGTGTTAACTGAAACAGTGCAGCCTCTCAACTGATAATGCTAACACGGCCATTATCACCGGAGGGCGCGTAGATAGCCCACCTGAGCCCTGCAGACATGGCATTTACACCCAAGAGGAGCTCTGAGATTAGGCCGGATGCTGCCGGGATGAGACACACAGACAGTCCCAAATGGCATCCCATGGGCTCCTGGGTATCCCACAGGGCTATGGTCAAAAGCACCACGCTACAAAGGGAATACAGGATCCTTCGGGACACGGCAGGGGGCTACGGCTAGAAGACGCTCTGCGTGTTAGCATCTCAATGGAAATAAATGTATACTATTAAAGGCCAAACAGGCTATAACGCTGCTGATGTACCTAAGGAAAAAATACTTCAGTTTACCGACAGTGTGCATAATATATATTACATATATACACTGTAAAGTTATTTAAAACAGACTTCCAGATTTTGGGACAATTCTTTGGTATCTAGATGATTTTCGGAGGAACTGACTTTTCATTTAGATGACTATGAGACAAAGTTCAAATGTTTTTTATTTAAGAAGTTGGTGTGAGAGTGTTGTCAGGTTTTTAGGTGATCACAGGGAAATGATTCCATTTTCAGATGCATACCTGCAAGTTCACGGTCCAAGCTGTCGATGAATCTCTGTAGGTCTGCTGTGTCTCCCATTCTGGCTGCAGAAAGGAAATGAACAGGACAAGCATGAGAAGAAGGATGATTAAATAGTAGTGGAATGGAACGTTTCTGCAGACAGACACCATAGCAGAGCTAACTTCAGTGGCATTTCCTCCCAATGACCCAAGCAGGAAACTTGATCCAACTCCCAGAATTACATAAGGAGGGGAAAAAGCTGCCCCAAATTGCACAGTACACTCTGTGTCGTGCACTACTTTGGGTTGGGGGTGGGGGGTGAGTGCATATCGCATAGTATGTTATTTGGGATGCACAGGAGGAGTCAGGGCAAAACCCCAGAGTTAAAGTTGGAAAAAAGGATTCACTGCCTCTTATTAAAATGGCGGTTGGAGACACGCAACGACTCTCACAACCACAGCCATGGACTCACTGACTGGCCATCCAGTCTGTGATCATTTAATGTGAACTGTGCTTTAAGGGCTTTACGATGACACTGTTCACTCACAGGGGCCAGAAATATGAAGGCGAAGGATAGTTAAGCGCTTAGCGCTTAGAGCATCTAACCGGGAACCAATGGATACGCTGTGCTGAATCCCCAGGCCAGTAACCAAAAAGATCTGTACTTCTGTCTTAAATCTGTTTGCCGCCATTGCTCCGGTACATCACTCTGCTAAATGACCAAAAAAGGGAAATCTACCGCCGGGGTAAACAAATGTGCATTTGGGTATTTTGAAGGGGAATTTATAAGTTATGTTCATTATGAAGCAACAGTTAATATTAAAAGGTCTGTGATCGATTTAGTAACTGCGACTTGTCCCGTTCGGTGGTGTCATGTGGGCCGGTAGAATGGAGACAAACAGCCTGGCACCCCCTCCATCAGCTGACGTCTTCCCAGTAACGTTGAGAACATTTCACCCTAATCTACATTAGATGTGGTTCCCCTTAACAACACACTGGGGGCAGTTGGCACACATTAATTTTTTTTGCCTTAAGCACCCCAACAGCATCAATAAACAACCTCCACCCCCCAGCCCTAGACGGGGGGCAGATAGCCCGGCAGGAGACCAGCTCTACTGACACAGTAGCCCAGCTTTTGTTGTGTAAACACAACAGATCAGTGTTATGGTAATGCCGTCATTATGGTAATGCCTGCATTATCCGCGAGAAAGTAAAAGTGACCGGTGACTGACAGGGGATCACCCCCCTAATCTCGAGCTCTGTCAAATGGTTCAGAGGCCGTTGTGGATGCTGATGTGTTAGTAGTGAAAGTTCTCTCTACCTTTGGGCGTTACTGAGATGCCTGCCCTGTGGAGTTCTTCTTCACTGGTGTTCAGACTGTTAACCAAAGACGGCTCGCTGCCTGAAGGTTGGGAAGGTAGGAGGGAGGGGGGAGGGATGGATGGATAGAGAGCAAGAGAAAAAGAGAATAAAGTTAGACGACAAGAACACATCAGTGGTACAACTGACAGTTTAATGCTGAATTTAAGTCAAAAAGTGAAAACATGATAATACTTGAGAAATCTGTTATTTTGCGTTTACCCATTTTTTTATGTAATAATTACTACAATACACATAGCTATGTATGCTTGCGCCAGGGTGAAATGCAGCCATGAAATGTTGGCACGTTGAAGCACAAACACTTTTATTTTTTCATTTACAATCGATACGCGATTGAGTGCTAGGTACACGGATTATCAACGACTGAGATGATCAAAACCCAACTAAGATTACTCACTGTAGTCACTCGTGTCCTCCACGCCGCTGTCGCTGACCACTGAGCCTTCGTCTCCCAGCCCCGTGCGCCGCTTGGCCTGCGACAGAAGTTGCTCGTATGCGTACGGGACGCTTTGGGAAGGCTCTCTCAACTCCTCAACCACGTCAGCAAACTCTTTGAGCAGATCATTTAGCTCCATCTCCAAATCTGATGGGGGTATTGGATCATAGAATAAACCAGTAAAGGACTACCCTGAATTCATTAAATAATTGTAATCAGGCTGTCATTAAGTTCGACGTGTTATCAATAAAAACATGTGATAAGTAAGCTAATTCAAAACAATAACAAATATAAATATATACAACTACAGCGCTAAAATTCATTTAAAACTCAAACATGTAGTACGACGACGATGATGATAATCATGATTTTAAATCAATAGTACGTTAAAGACTCACCTGAAATGTTTTCTGTAGACATTCTGAATGGCGGGAATGCAGTGATAACGAATAATGTAACTGTTCTCTATGCAACATTTCACTGATCCTCTCCATTTAAAACCCCTCCACTAACAACGGAAAAGACGCACTCCGCTGCAGCCAATCAGATAACTAGCGCGGCTTTTGTGGCTCAAGTACGCAGGAGGGGGCGTCTCGAAAGTAACTGTGGAGGCCTCTGGAAAAAGAACTTTCCTTAAAACGTACACAAATGAACGGAACAGTCACAGAGACCCAAAATAGATTATTTTGCAACTCTTGACCACTTTTCTCTGAAGGGTTTTCCATGTGATCTCAAATTAAGCCATGCAGTCTTGAGGATTTGGCTGATTTAAACAATAAAAACCATAAAATACCATAGCTCCAACGTTACCCCTGATAATATAGGTGTAAGGGCAACCAAAGTCACTTGAGACGACACTTCTTCAAACAAACAAAGGGGTCGCTTAACATGTAAATAATCTAGATTCACCATTCAACAAGCTCTACAGTCTTAATTAAACCATTTATGTTTGACATTATAACAACAGAGAAAATAAATGATACGAAAATTATCCCTTGTCATAAACAGACTAAATAAGTTCCTTTACTTTGTGTTTGTGCAGATTCCCATATCATGTTTTGAATAAATACATTGATATTTGTATTGATCCTGACTATGCAGAGATCATGTTCATTTCCACAGAACACCTGCCATTAAAAGCGACAGGTAGCCTTCAGTTCTCTTTAAGAATCGTGTGTGCCAATATTTAAATTGCACGTCCTTTTGTTCCTTTAACCAGAACTATTTGTACTTTCGTTTTTTTTTCATACATCAGAGTAAGTGAATCGTAACAGAAAACTCATATAACCTGCAGGTATTTGGGAGGTGTGTGTGTGTGATTGGGTTTCACTATAAATAGGGACAAACAACTCCCTAAACTGCAGTTAAATATTGTTCCTTTCAGGAAAGAAGTCTACTTTTATTTGGATTGAGTTCAGTTTAACCAAGAAAAAAGTATCTGGGTTATGGATAGGATTTTGGGTTTGAGGTTAGTGGTAGTAGCCTATATTTGGAAGTTCCCATTAATATTGGCAAGTATGTACTAGCTGCCAGTGAAGATAGATTCGATCAAAATATCAGATTTCATACTGACTTTTTAATCGTCGGGTTACTGGCTCAGATCTGACGTGCGCTCGTCACAGTGGCAGGCGTATACAAACCAACCCGCATCCCCTGCCAGTTCTGGTTCCTTTGGTGGGAGGATGGGTAGGGTGGTTGTTATGGATTATATTACGGGTAATAGTGGTGTGGCAAACACGTTAATGTGACGGCAAAGTGACTGAGCATTGTTATCCACAAACAATTTCAACTAATACGCCGGTGCTAGGTTAAGTGTAGGCCTAGCCTACATGTTAGGTTATTGAGGTGGAGGTTAGGTTGAGGTAATGATTAGTAAAAGTATGATTTTTTTAAATGGCTATCAACGTTGTTGTCCCCTCTTAGATTACTAAACGGATGTCGGATGTCTTTAGTTGCCATTGTTAAGGCAGCTACGTTAAACAAGCTAGCAAATATACTGAAATAATTTAAAACAACAGCGACCCCAAATATGGGTTAGTGCTAGTGTTACCTTAGCGGCAGTCCAAATCATTCACAATTCATGTTAGTTATTAACTAGATATGCTTATCCAGAGCGATTTTCTGAAGCTATTCGGGTCGATTGATTTGCTCAGGCATAGAATGAAAGACACGTAGCACAACCGATCACTTGGACATTATTAGCCAGTGTCTCAAATTAGCACCTTTCAAACAAAAACGTTGTATAATGCGAGAACGAGGAGTGGCTGATGCTATCAAATACATTTTGATCGCTTGCGAAAACTGGGTGCGTGCTTCCAACAGTTGAAAAGAAAAAAAGTAGTAAACTACTAAAAACACTTGTCAGGAGTAGAACGCCGCAGGTAAAAAAAAACGCCCGCCCAGAACCAGTCATTATAGCCTGGCAGAATGACAAGAGGGTGGAGGATGGGACTAGACAATGAGGGCAGACTGAATCCAGGATCAGGCTCTACAGGTATACATAGCTGGCTCCTGCCCTGCTCACTACACTCTGGCGGAGGTAGACGAAGGAGGTGCGTCGCGTGTAAAGGCTAGGGGCCATGGAACAGATGACAATATGAACGGGGCTGGTTTCCTTCAGGTCAGTACACAGCATGGTACATGGCGTATCTTGTGTCTGGGTACTTGTCTCCCATACAATGATAATAACGAATTGAACTATAACAATTGTCCAAATTATGCTTTTATATGCACGTTCTGTACTAAAAATGCACCCCAAATACATTGGCAAATGCATCAAATATTTATTTGGCAAATTATTATTTCACACGTATCCCAAAATGCCTCAAACATGATCAATTACATGCATTTTGTTTGGTAATTTGCAGCACGTTAGTAGTCGGTCATTATGTAGTTACAGGTATTTTGTTTGGTAGCTTGTGTTATAGATATCTAGTCAATCTGTAATATGATATATTTGTGGCAAAGTACAAAGTCCCTGAGGTAATTCGATAACTTATTATGTCCAGGAGAAAATAACCTTTGTACACTATTTGGTATTATTCCATTATTAATATGGAACAGACACGTTGATATGTACATTGTCATGTATATCAGGTGCACTTGCTTTGTTAAAAATGTTATCAAAATTCCACAAGCATGTTGCCATTAGTGATTGGGCAATATTTGAATAGTTATAGAGTGAATAGTATCAGATAAAATACCTTACTGCTGTACACATGGTATGAATCCCAAATGCTGCTCTATTCCTTAAATTGCACCCTACTTTTACCAAAACCATACGAACCTCAAAAGTAGTGTGCTAAATAAGGTGGCATTTTTGACACTGGTACATTTGCTATGGTTAATAATTCATTATAGACGTATGGTGTTTTCCCAAAAGCATTTTGAAGAGGGAAGTAACTAGAAACCATTGTGCACAATTATTTCCTCAAAACAATTCCTCAGAATTGTATTTTCCCACACTTAAAATTCTTAGTTTTAGTTCTCCTTTAGTGTGCACAGGTCATGGTTGGGCATTCTTAGTCAAAGAACCAGAGAAATCACTCTTATTTCCATGGTGTCAGTGGTCTATTCCACACCAAGGAGATTGTAACTTCTATGTTCTCCTTTAGAGTGCGCTGGTCATGGGGCATCTCAGCCAGATCCTGTGCCACGGTTCTGTTCGGATCTCCATTCCGGAGGAGCAGGCTGCTGACATACATGTGGGGTCAATCAGTTCCACGTTCCCCCCACCTTACCAGCTCCTGACTGAGGACTACATTAGGATGAATAGGACGACAGGGGAGGTGTTCACCACAAACCACAGGTGCTCGTTTATTTCAACTTCTTCTAGATGTTGTGGTAAACATCACTGTTTAAGCAACCTAATTGGATGGTTTGACACTTTATATTTATTGTTTCTGTGTGTTCTTGTTTTCCCTCTGACAAATCAACTGCCTCTTTACAGTAATTATGTATATGATGTATTCCAGGCTGGACCGGGAGGCTCTCTGTCCTGAGCAGCCCCAAGGAGAGGATTGTATCATCCCACACGGAACCATTGTCTTAGTGGGTCCAGAGGAATCAGCTGTAAAACTTATTGTAGTAGTAGAAGACATCAATGACAACCCTCCTGTCTTTGACAACACTGAAATCCACAAGAGTGTTCCTGAGGATGTGCACGTAGGAACCACCTTCCTTCTGGACAATCAGGCAGTGGACGGAGACACAGGTCGCAATGGGCAGCTGCAGTACCATCTAGAGGGCGCCGCAGGCTTTTTCACTGTGAAAGTGGACGACAGCGACGGGGCGGCCATTTTGTTTTTAGTCGTGCAAGAGCCTCTGGATCGCGAGACCTCGGACCTTCACCGGATGACTCTGGTGGCCACAGACTGTGGGTCTCTCCCACTAACCGCCAGAGCGGCTTTGTCAGTCGAGGTGACAGACGTGGACGACAACTGCCCAGAGTTCAGCCCGGACAGCCCACGTAGGGTTAACGTCACGGCGGGCTCACCCAGAGACACAGCCATAGCCCAGGTTCGAGCCACCGACCGGGACCTGGGCAAAAACGCTGCCATCACCTACGCCCTCAGCCCCGGGGTCTCCGAGCAGGCTAAGGAGCTCTTCGCGCTGGACAGTCAGACCGGCCTGATCAGCCTCAGAGAAGACCTCCACGCCGACACCGGAAAGGAGGTGGTGTTGAAAGTGTTGGCCAGCAACTCCCACGGGCACTGCACCCCTGCAGACACTCGGGTAACCGTGACGCTCCTGCCCGCGCCTCAGTCCGGCATAAAGATCAGGTTCCTCGCCGAGCACCAAAACCAAACGATAGGGTTACAGGAAAACCAGACCCCCACCGTCTTGGCTATCCTAGAGTTGCCGGAGGATACGAGTCCGTTCACAGGCTCATCGTCACTGTCCATCGAAGGAGAGGAGCCGTTTTCTCTGAGCCTGCAGAACGGCAAATACCTCCTGTCGACGTCGAAGCCCTTGGACTACGAGACGAAGAGGGAATATCGGGTGTCTGTGGTTGCCCGCCGCAACGGGGGGACTAAAACTCTGGGTTCCCTCAGGAAAGTGGTCCGGGTGCTGGTGGTGGATGTGAATGACAACGCTCCACAGTTCCTTCAGGCCCACTATCACCTGGACGTGGAGGAGAACAACCCACCCGGAACATCTCTGCTGACGGTCCAGGCGCTGGATGCGGACGGCCCACAGAACAGCAGGGTCTCGTACAGACTGGGCCCGACGTCGCTCCACGAGCCGGCGGCCATCTTCAGGATTGACCGCGTCACCGGGCAGCTGACGGCGTCCGTGTCCTTGGACAGGGAACGGCGAGGCGTCCACACCCTGTCCGTTCTGGCCAGAGATAGCGGCTCTCCTCCATTAGAGTCCACGGCGCAGGTGACGATCCGAGTCCTGGACCAGAACGACAACGCTCCGGTCTTCCTCACCCCGCACTTCTTCTTCTTCGTCCCGGAGAACACGCCTCCCCTGGCCCAGGTGGGGAAGGTGGGGGTGACGGACGCGGACGCGGGCCCAAACGGAGAGGTGGAGGTCCGAGTGGTAAACGGCAGCGCCGGCCTCTTCGTCGTCGACAACGCCCAGGGGACGCTGCGCTGCACGGCCGGCCTGGACCGCGAGCAGCGGGACCGCTATGAGTTACTGCTCCTCGCCACCGACGCCGGCAGCCCGTCGCCTCGGACCTCCACAGCCAGGGTGACCGTGCTCATCGAGGACGTCAACGACAACCGGCCCAAGGTCCTCCTGCCCAGCAGCAACCTGTCGTGTCTGCCCGTCTCCATGGCTACCGTCGCCGGCACCATGCTGACCAAGATCTACGCCGTCGACGAGGACTCGGGGTCCAACTCGGAGATCACGTACAAAGTGGTGGCGCAGGAGCTGCCGGGCTCCACATCCCGCCACGGCGACCGGAGCCCGTTCAGGTTGGACGCGCGGACGGGGAACGTGACCTTGGTCCAGAGTCTAGTGGGTGAGGACCTCGGGATGCACCATTTGTTCATCGTGGTGAGCGACAGGGGGGAACCAGAGGCGCTCCACACCACCATCTGGGTCAATCTCCTGGTCAACGACTCCCTGGCTCCGTGCCACGTAGACCACACACCCACACCGCTGCCCTACACACGGCCGACGGCCACCTCGGAGTCATCCGCTTGCAACCTGGAGCCTGAGAAGGAGGAACGAGCTCAGCTGATTCTTCTAACAGGCCTGGGTATGATCGGGGCATCGCTCTGCGTGCTTCTGGGGACGGTTGCTTTCTACTTGAAACAGAGGAGGCGATCCGGAAGGACACAAAGGGATACGGGAAGGGTCAATGTGGAGAATCAGATTCCTCTACGCATTCAAGAAATATATTACGCAGGACAAGAGCTCTAAAGCTTGTTCTGCCCCCTTGTATATTATGTATATTTGACATTTATTGAATACCATGTAAAAACAAAGCTGGGTATTCAATTAAATACTTTTTTTTTTGTACACTCGGGAGTCTCTCTCTTTAAATATTGAAACGCTCTGCTTTTTGGTCTAGAGCTTTTTTCTCTGTCTCTTCTACAGAGTCTTATAAACATGACTGCCCCGTGTATGTCTGTGTAAATAGAAAAGAAGAATGTAGTCTTTTTGCTAATCTAGTTGCCTTTTTCTCACATCAGAAAACAGTAACCAGATATAAAAGTAGCTTAATAACTTCAATACCAAAAACTTTTAAAATCCCCACTACATTATATTGACTTAATTAATAAGGAAGTGAAGAGATAAACACAAAACCCCTAATAGTAGCATTTGTACTTAGACAAAGTAATATATGAATACTATGTCAAACTACGACACTGTGACTGTGCCCCAAATGGTACCCTACCTAATTCCCTATAGGGCTCTGGTCAAAAGTAGTATACGCTATTGGGAACAGGGTTACATTTGTCACACAAAGTCTTTCTAGCCAGATGGCTTGTAAGTTTGTAACTCAGAGACAAGCAATAAAATAAGGAAATATTTTCTAGGCCTGATCTCTAAACACCACCTGTCTTACGCTCCATGCAAAATATGTAACAAGACTTAGCTTAGGCCTGCTAAAAGATACCATTAATGTCCTCTGAAGTTATATTTGTGCCAGCAATGGGATTAATTACTTTTCAATTCAGGGCATATAAAAAAATCAAATTCTGAACAACATCGCTTTTTGAGGTTTTCTTTTAATTTTAGTTAGGTACGTTTTCTAAAATTAACTGGAATTGGAATTGAGTGGAGACAAAACTTGGTTTGCACATGGTACAAAGTTTCCAGCAGTTTTTTCTATAAGGAAAAATGACTAAAACAAAACGGCTGTGGATTTAGGAATACAGTAGGGGTTATTAAATAGATACTAAAGTAGCTACAGGATAACCCTGTCTGGGGTATCTTTGTCTGGGACTAGGGCAACTGTACACTTAGCTCCTAATGATGCTTGTATGGTAAAAACAGAGCAGCTTCGGGCCTGAAGACTGAGCTCTGGTTGACACAAACATCGCTTCAAACCGGATAAAAAAAAAACTGTGCTTGAGTGATCAAGATTGCCAACTAACCGAAACATTCTCAAACCTTATCTATCTAGTGGTCCGTTGCTTCGTTTGAAATACTATTTGAATCCACGTCTGATCTAAACTGAGATAACAGCGCAGGTTAAGTTGAAGCTTTCTCAGATTTCCCACTTTGAGTGACAGCTGCTCTCAGGTATTTAGCCACACAAAAGGGTTTAACATTTCTCTTGAGGGGAGCTGAGGAAGGGTTTCATGTTCCACTTGAGGGTAGTTGATGAAAGTTCCTCGAAGGGGCTGTTGGAGTGGGGTGGATGACAGGGTTGTGGAATGGGGTGAGCGTGTTGGTGGGGGTGGGGCATGAGTGGACAGGGAGAAGTGAGGAAGGCATGGAACCAGAATCACCTTTAAACGCTAAATAATCAGAATTGTAATTTAATGTTGTAAACCACGTGAGGCCAAATGACCCAAATCAGAGTTGCAGAATTTCAAAGGTTGGCTGAATCTTGGGTCCGCAAGACCTCTATGCCAAAAAAGCTTTGAACATCCAGTATCTGCTTTTCCCACTCAGGTACGGTAGAGACAGATAACATCTCTGCCATGCCAGGAGCATATCTACAGTGTACTCCTGTGTTGTGTAGATCAGATATGACAAGTTTGAGTATATTTGACCAGTAAACCCTGTTGGAAAAGAATACTCAGTAAGCTCAAACTACAGTCTTATGATAAGTACTGGGTAGGCAGACGAGCAGACTGTGCATAATGTGGAAGATAAATGATAAGACATAAACGCCAAAGAATATTAAAATGTACTACACTTCAACCTGACAAAATATAACAACCAGATAAAACAAGGTTGAATATCCCTGAATAGTCATGATAACATAATAACCCAAACTTAATAAGGCAATTCCTCTGCAATCAGGTTATTCTTTACATGTTCAGACAAGGTGACAAGGGGAGGAAATGTTGGTGGTTAGGAAAATTCCCCAGATCCAGACGGCTGTCTGAAGCCGTCGAGATTGTTAATTGGAGAATATGGTTTTGAGACCATTAATCATTTCACCTGTCATGTGACCATGTGATGTGTATAATAAACCTCGCGAAGAAGCCTCACGAAGAAGCCTCACATTAGCCTCGAAGAGAATTCGCAGTTCATTTGAAGGTGAACGTATTTCTGCCTTTGAAAACCCTTGGCTGTGAGTCATCATGTTGTAGACTATTGCTGGGAAGCGAATCTCTCCTCTCGAGTGCTTATAGGATTTACTAGTTAGTCCTAATAGAAATTATTACGCCATTATGAATAGAGGTGTTTTATTTGGTAACCTTTTAAGTTAGAAATGATGCAATACCATTTCCGTGCATACACATACAGGAAGAACAGAGGAAATCATTTGAAATGCTGCCACCTAGTGGCAACGATAAATTAGGTAATTCTGCACTGTTTATTCATAAACGGGGACTAATCGCACCCCCGTGAGATGGAACACACTGGTCGAATCAATACGTTGCCTTACTGTACATTCAGCTAAGTGCCATATAGTGTGATTCTATGATGGGACACAAGTGCAGATATTTTGCATGATCATAATGAAAGATATAGTGCATGGAACTGCCCCATGTTCAGTGCTCTAACTATTTATTAGATTAAAACACCCAAAATATACCTTAACTGACACAAAAGTCAATTTCAGATAAACAGTTTTTCCCTTCATAACGGTCCAAATGTTTATTATGAATAAAATAATAGCCAATTTACCATTAAGGAGTGCCACAGGGATGTTTGTCCTTCTGGAAAATTCTCCCATCCCCACATAGGAACTCTGGAGCTTTGTCTGAGTGACAATCAGGCTAGTTGGACAGACAGTCCGCTCCAGGAAGAGTGTTGGTGGTATCTTCATTCGTTCAAGAATGAAACAAATTCTATGCATTGTATGCTTTGTCAATATCAGGTTTTGTATAGATTGGTGAGAAAAGAGAATTGATTAAATCTATTTGAGAAAGAAGTATGGGAAATATATATTTTGAATATTTTCTGAATGCATTGTACTGTACAGTAAAATCTCTGGAGCACATAAAGGGTAATGGAGCTACAAGGATAGACGTAAGCACAGAAGTCTGCTGGAAAATGTATATTGAGGCAAACAAAATAAAAAATGAAATGTATTCAAAGGGTATTCAATAAGACATCAGAATATTTCTTTTTGGGGGGGGGGGGGGGTGTTGGTAAGTTTGTAGAATCCTTTTCTAATAGAACATTGATTAGACCTAGAGACTGATCTACAAAACTGCCTGATCCCATCGTGTCCGGACACATTTTGCACCCTCCAGTTCTACATGGGTGTACCTACCAAACTGGCCACCAGTTGTAGTCTTGTATCATGTAACATTCAGGCCAAGAAAATGTGTGTGATAAATAAATAATCAGCAACTATTTGGAGCATTTTCAATTCCAAAACATATTTCAATATGTATACACATTTTGGGGACCCAATGTTGATTTTAGACACTAGAGTGCTATATGAGTCAGTCTGTTCCCTCCAGCAATCAATTAGGACGCCATAGGAGAGGCCGAATAATGACAATTTAACAGATGACGCTTTTATAGGCTGCAGCCATGAAAACTGTGGGCAATTGCCTGTATATTCACACACACACACTTATCTCGTTTTGTTTATTATACATTGATAAAACAGACCTAGCAAGCCTAGCGCTGTATTCGCAAAACCTTTCATCTTACCACCAGGACTAATTAACACAAAAAGTTCCTAGCAAATGACATGAGTCTTGTGTAATTAACTCAAAACACCTGCAAAGGTTTTCTTAGTATGTTTATTTATGCACTCAATACCTGGTTGGGGCTCCTTTTGCACTAATTACTGCATAAATGCAGCGTGGCATGGAGGTAATAAGCCTTGCTGAGGTGTTATGGAAGCCCAGGTTACTTTGATAGCGGCCTTCAGCTTGTCTGTGTTGTTGGGTCTGGTGTATCTCATTTTCCTCCTGACAATACCCCATAGATTCTCAATGGGGTTCAGGTCAGGCAAGTTGGCTGACAAATCAAGAACTGTGATACCATGTACAGCAAACACATTACCAGTCATTTTGGCACTGTGGGCAGGTGCCAAGTCCTGCTGGGAAAGGAAATCAGCATCTCCATAAAGCTTGTCAGCTGAAACTTCACGCTGGACTTCAAGCAACTTGGAATCTGTGCCTCTCCACTCTTCCTCCAGACTCTGGGACCTTGATGTCCAAATGAAATGCAAGATTTTTCTCCTTTGCCCATTTTTTGGACACATCTGAACATGGTGGCGCTTGATGTACTGACTGACACCAGCCTCAGTCCACTCCTTGTGAAGCTTCCCCAAGTTCTTGAATCGGCTTGGCTTGACATTCCTCCCAGGGCTGTGATCAATCCTGCTGCTTGTTGCACCTTTTCATACTACAGTTTTGCAGTCAATTTTCAATTAACATGTTTTGATACAGCACTCTACGAACAGCCTTCCCTTTCAGCAATGGCCTTCTGTGGCTTTACCCTCCACAGGGTGTAAATGAGTGTCTTCTGGACAACTGTAAAATCTTCCACGTGATTGTGGTTGTGTGTACTGAACCAGACTGAGATATTGAAGTTGGGGGAGTTAATTTGCCTATTACAGCTCTTCTCAGGTTGACGTTTCTGTATTGTAAATGTTTTATTCTAATATTTTGAGATAGTGAATTTCTAAATACCACGAGCTGTAAGCTGTATTCATCAAGTTTGAAACAAAAATCGCTTCAAATGTTTCGATTCATCTATAATGAATCTAGAATATATGAATGTGTCACTTTTTTAATTATATTTTGGAAAGCTAGCAGCTAAATCGGTGAGGGCGATGACAATGATATGCAAATGCACGTGGTACTGCTTACCAACAATGAACTTAAGTAACTTTCTGCAAGCGCGAGACCTTGACCTTCTTCATTATCCTCCGCATTGAACCCAGGGCGTTCCGGTGTGGGCCTGTGTCTTATTGAAAAGCGACATTGTTTCTTTATGATTCGACTTTCAGCCATCAGTTGCTCTGTTCATTGTTGGAGAGAAACAGAGAGCTAGTTGAGATTGATATACGGGGGTTGAGGACGAGTCGCGGGAAATTACGGAGCAGCTGCGGTGAGAAGTAGAGCTCGTGTGTTAAACGCAAATACTACCAGAGAGAACATGGGTAAGTTCAATTGCATTTATTTAAATGGTGACTCTATCTTCAATATGCAATTGATATGCAACTAACCGAAACTATACTTTATTGTTTTTATTTATGTTTTTAGTATAGTATAGGTATGTCAATATAACTGACAAACCCAACTTTCTGTTGCCTCGCCCACGATACTCTGTGGTGCGAATCTATTCGAGTGGCACAAGCTATTTTCCAAAAGCCTTGTCGCATTTGCTTTGATTTGCAATTTCTCCACATTTTCAGCAACCTAACGTCTTTAAAATTAACTTTTTTATACTGAGAAAGTAGTAAGTGAATTACGGGTCACTGTGCAAAATCTTCAATAATTGGACTTTAGCGTGCTTGCTGGGCTGTGATGCAAAGTTCATTTTCTACGGCTATGGTAGGTCCCCATTGTATGTTTGAAGGGATGGGGGGATTCTTTCGGCCGCTCGAGAGGCAACTGATAAAGTTTAAATTACTAAGACCCTGCACCTGCATAATAGCTGAAAAGACAATTTCCTTTGGTTTGTACTGAGATTGTCAAAACAACGAAAGTACTGGAGCATTTCGTGTTGAAACTTGGAAGGTAAATGGTTGATCATGTCTTGTTGGTGGCAGGTAGTCAGTGTTCTAACTTCTATTTATAAACTTTTTAATTGGTTGAAAACCTATTATGCAACCTGGAAGAGAGCCTGAACGAAAAAACTCAGACAGAATGGGGTTGCAGTTTTGCCCTCTCCTGCCAACTGTAATGGAACCAGTGCTTGCATGTGTGTGAAAGAGGGAGATGCATTTAATCTACAAACTAGGATATCCCTTCATATGCCACCTTTTACTTCTATAGGCTTGAGAATGAACGGGTTGTTTTGGTGTCTATGTCTTTGTGAGTGTTTCCAACCTGGCTAATTAATAGGGACAAAAACGTCCCTATATATAGATATAGATATATAGATAAGTGTGTGTGTGTGCTGGAGGCTCTGGCTATTGTTTGCTTGACATTGGTGGCCCTAGTCTCCCCGCACTGAACCCGGACAAAGAACATTGTCTCTGCAGTCACAAAAGCTGTCTCTTCTCCTCTCTCTCTCCTCCATCTTCTCTCACGCCCGATGTGTGAGAGTGTGTCTGTGTATTGAATGGTGCTTGGTTAACATGGGTAGACCATCATTCTGTGCCAATTCACACAGCACATAACTGGGGGGGGGCTTGTGGCAGTGAACGAGGGAAGTCACCCAGGACACGGTGAGATGGGTCGCCCCAGCATTTGTTCATCCACGTGGTCCCAGTCAGGCGTTGTTATGACTGCATGGTATTCATCCTCCTGTCTGGCCTTTTAGTCAACCTCTGTTATCTAGAGACTTCCAGGTAGTCTGTCGTAGGAGAGACTCATCAGCAATATCGATGATCGTAAGAAAAAGATTGATGTGTCCAGCGGCACTCTGGGAAACTGTACCGTAGCGAAGAGGGGCGTAACCCTTCTACCTTATGTCCTGTCATAGGCTGCTATGACTGCTGTATGAAGTGCCTGGGAGGAGTGCCCTACATCTCCCTGGTGGCCACGCTCCTGTGTTTCTCGGGCATCGCTCTGTTCTGTGGCTGTGGTCACCAGGCCCTCACCGAGACCGAGAGACTCATCGAGACGTACTTTGCCCGCAACCTCCAGGACTACATTACCCTGGCCTACCTGTGAGTGGTTGGAAGGCTCGTGCTGAACCCCATAGAATGCTTTGTTAGAGCCGAGTCGGGAGGAAAAACCCAGCATGAGATGCGGTGGTCCAAGATAAGACTCTGGTTTACATTTAGACTGTGAAGCCATGGTGTTTTAACCTACGTGTTAGTCCAGCTTCAGTGACCTCCTGTGTATTAAACGGATTGATGTGTCTATTCCTCCCCCTGCCCCTCCTCCCGCTCCTCCTTGTCGTCTTCCCGTGTAGCATCCAGTACTTTCAGTACGTTATCTACGGTCTGGCCTCCTTCTTCTTCCTCTACTGCATCGTGCTGCTGGCCGAGGGCTTCTACACCACCAGCGCCACCAAGCAGACCTTCGGAGAGTTCCGGAGCACGGCGTGTGGACGCTGCCTCAGTAGCACGGTGAGGAGGAGGTGGCATTGACTGATTGGGCCGACGGGTAGCAGGAGCTGTCATAACCGCCGCCATGTGGGGTGAGGTTGACGCCCACAGTTTGTTTTGATGACGTACCTCCTTCGCCCACAGTTCATTTTGATTACGTACCTTCTGGCGGTGGTGTGGCTGTTGGTGTTTGCCTTGTCTGCCCTGCCCGTCTACTTCTTCTACAACATGGACAACACCTGTCAGACCATTACGCTCCTCACAGAGACCCCTGCTAGCATCAACCAGCTATGTATTGATGCCAGGCAGTATGGTATGAAAACCGTATGCACAGGACCTAATATCTCGCCTAATATGTTCCTATCAGATTCATTCTGTTCATTATAGAAACATCATCTCAACGTAGTTCCCATTACGTTCTATTCATTTATCTTGTCTCGGAGCGTTCAATCAAATCCTGACCCCCATCTCCAGACTGGAATTGCCGGTGCTGTGGACGGAATTAATCATATCTGCACTATAGACGAACTACACTGTCCCGGCTTGGGGTAATTGCATGTGTTCATTAATATGAAAATGACTCGTATCGCATCTCTTTCAGGGCTCCTACCGTGGAACGCGGTGCCAGGCAAAGCTTGTGGAAACACTTTGTCCAACGTCTGCAAAACCAGAGAGGTCAGTCATACCGATGTCGAATCACATTCAGTGGACTTGGCAGACAAAAACGAAACAAAGCTCCTCTTCAGTCTAGAATGTCAACGCGTTTGACGTATGTCTAGGATGTTCGGTGATCTCTGACTGTTTTGTCCGTTCTAGTTCCGTCTGACCTATGAGCTGTACGTTGCCGCATTCGCCGGTGCTGGCGTCACACTCTTGGCTCTGGTAAGTGACACACACACACACACACACACGTAGAGAACCGAGGAAGACCGGGGCCTGTTAGAGACCGCTCTGAATGTGGTGAGGCAGTTAGTGTAGGTGTACTGGAATGTCAGAATGTCTGGCCTCACCGTCAGATAGGAGGTCCACTGTTGCTCGTTTGTTCCCGTCAGCTGATCGACAGATCAGAATAATACATGAACCTCTGCTACTTCTCCAGCTGGGAACATTGACCTGTTTTTTAAACTGTAATGTAGATTATGTGTATGTGGGCAAAGAAATTTGTCTGTATACAATTAAGAGAATCTTTGGTCTTCTGTTTATTATTTCTCTTTCCTCTCACTCTCTCTCTAGCTCACCTACATTGTGTCCACCACCTATAACTTTGCAGTGCTGAGGTACCTTGGGAGAAAGGGTATAGGCAAGCGGTGTTAGACCCTCCTCTGTCCTCACCAGATGACTCCCACACAGCTGTCCATCTAACATCAGCACCACTGGTGGAGTTGATTCTATGAACTTAAGTGATTGATTCCTACTCTGTCCGTTTTCCTTGGAAGACCCAGCACATTGTCTCTGTACTGTATCTTGATAACACACGTTTTGGTTTTTTATGGAAACTTCGTTCAGATACTACGGGATACTACCATCTACGCTTTTCTATTTCTTCTTTACAAAATCTTCATCTTTGTTACTGTTGTTCTTGTGTTATGTTTGGTTGACACCTCAGCTGTCTTCCAAAATGTGGAGGTTTTCTGTACTCTCTGTGATCTTGTGTGTATTTTTTGTTGTGTGTGTGTGTTGCCAAATGTTTGTAAATATTGAGATTCCCCCCAAGTGTTCCACGGATGGCGGTGCTATCAGCCAGCATTGTCCAGGTTTTTTGGGGTTAGTGATTGAATATATTTGCTTTGCCTTATTGTACTGTAGTGGCTACTTATGGGAGCTTCAGTGCCTGTAAGCTCAATTGAGGTTGAAGGCTTGAATACGTTCTTTCTGGCACATTTTGATCTTTACTTCCGGGTTGAGCAAGCAGCACGATAGGAAGCAGAACGGCATATTTTTTGGGAAGCAATGTTTATCGATGTTTACCTAAATCAAGATGAACGTAAAACCTAACCAACGTAACAACTAATAACACTTTTTTACTTTTAATCTCCTATGATGTCTCACTGACCACGGGTGTGGTTAGGGAGGACTAGTTTACTCTATGGTATAAGAATATATCAAAGGCAGTCACAATCCTGGTACCATCCTTCACATCTGGTTGCCATGGAGCCAGACGAGCATGTGTTTGCGGTTCCTTTCTGACCTCTGTGCCTTTTCTCACGGGCAGCAGAAAGGCCTCAACAATGAAGGCCACCCAGCTTAGAACGTCTTAGAAAACGAACCAATCAGATTGGGTTCCACCTGCCCCGGCTGCCGGTTGGCAGGGGGGGTAGGGGGTGTGGCAGGGTTCCTTTGTTACTATAGGGACCACAGTCTTTGGCAAGGGTCAGATCCCATGTCAGAGGGAGTCCTCGTGACAAAGGCTGATGGCTTCTCTCAATGGCCTGAATACAAACCTTCTGTGCCAAGCACTCTGTGGAACGACACCCCCTCAATTGGAAGTGCAGGGTCCTGTGATGAGCTTCGGGAAGAAAAGGGTTAACATTTGTTTGACTGAAAGGAATTCTTTGAGCCGAGGGACAGCTGAGCAAGGCACGGATTTTGTAAGTTTGCCCCGTAGGGTTTGAACAGATCATGTTTTTAAGTCCGATTTTAAAGTTGTTTCAGGTGCGTTCACTTTTATTTTCCTTTTAAGCAGAATGTGTTATTTAGAAGTTGAAATCATCTTGGAAAATGCTTGACTCTTTGTACTACATGAGTGATAATGCGGGTCCTTCTGGTGGTATGTGGTGTTTCTGGCAAGGGATGCAAACTATGTGGTTTGTCTCTGTAACAGACTAGAAAATCTTAGTAGTTATTGTATAACAACCCTTACTACTTACTGTAGATTGATATACTAACTTGATAATTGACACTGGTTTTTAACTAACAAAATACTTTGCAACATACTGTGAGTATAGGTTATTGAATTGAGTGGGAGACGTATCCCACAGGTCTGGTTGGTTTTGTAAACTGATGGCTGGCTGTTTGTGTCTTTGTGGGTGATTTTATATGCTATGTTGGTTTGGTAATAAAAGATGGCCTCTTTCAAGAACTTGATGCTTTTGTGACCATTTTGTGATCATTGTCCGCCATTAGACTTGGATTGCTGTCTACTACTTTATTGACATGCTGTTGATCATTCAGTGATATTGTATGCCCTGGGAGATTAGCGTTGTGTATTTCCTTCCTCTGTCCTACACTCCTCATACAGACACACTGCTCCCTCAACCTGGCTGTCAGACGGTTGTACCTCAAGGAATGCAGGAGGGGGGAGGTCGAGGAGAGGAAGATCTACAACCTGTACGGGAGACTCCAACAGGATAGAGAAGGAGAGGGAGTCCCCCTGTCACCTTACCCCCCCCCCATCCTATCAGATGGTCTGCCCCCTGACTGACTTCCAATGGGTGATCTGGGTCAGAAAGGGTCCTCTGTTAAAGTTCAACAATTCTCATTGGCTCTCGACCATATTTTCCCCCCAAGCCCACATCCTTCATCTTGTCCTCTGGTTGCTGCGAGTGCTTTTGGTTTAATGAAAAGAAATTGAGTTTCCTTAAGAACGGATCCGCTGTTTTGATTTTGTTTGTTTTGAAGCAATTAAGCTCCTTTTATAGATCAGATTCATTACATTGGTTTCATGTCAAAATATAGATTTTGTATCTGCAGTAATACTTTCAATGTAATTTCCAAATGTTACTTTAGACCTACGTGACTTACGTTCATGCTTAAAATCCTATTTTGAGGTCGATGAGGATGATTTATATAGTTGTACACAACAGAAATGTGTTGGAACCATATTTGGCCTTTTTTTCTTTTTGTAGTTCAAAATGTTGCAATTTCTAATTACTTTTACTACTTTGGCCAAATCAACTCCATTCCTTATTTGCTTGACATATGTTGACTTCTTTCATATCCTTCTCATGGTGAAATACTAAAAATAAATTCAAGCATGTACAAAAGAAAATAACATACTGACTGAAAGTAATACAACACACTTCCTGTATTTGATATTTTGCATGTTTCCTTTATTTGTTGTTATACACTGTAATTATTCTCATACCTGCCATACCATATTGACTGCTTCCAACAAGCCCCCCAATGGGTTAGTGTCAGGGACAAAAATAAGACTACATATGGAGAAAAAATGATATTTACTTGGAACATCTCCATTGAGCTTGTTTAATTTTTATTTCTAGAACTAGTCTGTAAGCCTTTCAGTCATGTTTATGCATTATTACTGAGGATGTAAATGATCATACAGTGAAATTTCAGGAATGAGAGTACATTTGTTACATGTTATTGTGGATTGTGGCAAGCTGGAATGAAACCTTACTGATATTGTGTTCTCTTTTCAAAATTAGATAACGAACATTAAAAGTGAAACAGGACTGGATTATGAGCTGCATGTCAGCTGCGAATATGAGAGATTAATGGGTTCAGGAATATAGCATATGTGGCGGTTTAATGCAATGTCTCTTAAAACAGGGGTTTTCAAAAGATTATGTCAGGAACCCCCAAATATCATGGGCCCCTGAGCAAGGATCCCTAAAAAAAAACATGATCTATTTTGTCAGTTAAGTTTCAAACATCAGCATGCAGTTTGAGCAGCCGCTAGTACACAGCAAGAGCAGCTGAGACTAAATGTAGCATTGAAAAAGTAAGCACCATGTTCATACGCTACCTAAGCAGGCCTTTCAGGGTGGTAGGTTTTGGTTAGGTTTCACCTGGTCATGAGTAGTCCAGGACTCTCTGGGGGGAACCAGGTCCAACAGCAAGGTCCTTACATGACGGTTGATAATAAGGAACTGTACAGTAGGTGGACCAACAGAGTTCTAAGGCCAGTTTCAAATGAAAGAAATAATTGTTGCTCTTTCATAAAAAAAACTCCCAATATATTTCACAACTTCACTGTCCAATAAAGCACAGCATGCCTAAAAACCTATCCTGAAACATGTTTTAATAACCCCTGATTTAAAATGTCAGCCACGATTTTCTGTGAGGTAAAAAAAAAAAACATCACATAAAACAAGTTATTCACAGTTAATTTGTGACCATGAGCTGGAAAATACTGTCCGTAATGTTGTAACTTACTCTCTCACTAAACAACATGCAACGACTACATTTACAGTGACACGTTTTCATGGTGGCACACATCAAACAGCTGCCCTACTGCCTTACCAGATAGTGTTCATTCCATTGAATTAAGAGGCAGGTCACTACCACTCTATAGGGTTGTAGAACTAAATAACTGAATAAAAAGAAATGTAACTTGAGTCATAATGAATCTCACACGCTGCATGCATGCAAAAATATCACAGCAATTTATCATGGAAATCTAACACTGGTTAGTTAGTCAAAGCCAGGGCACACTTGATAAAAGACCTGACATTCTCATTGTGACCTCTGGTAAAAAAAAATAAAGAGATAAGAGCTGTTGTACAATGAAGAACTGGAAACAGACAACGGAGGTGTAATCTGCAGATTCAGAGATCAGACGTATTGTATAACATCATAAATATCTTTAGCTCATCACAAACTGATCTTTTGAATCTAGTAAGAGCAGTCCGGAACAGGAAAAAATGTGAAAACTAAACATTTTAAGGACAATGCAGCTAAATATATAAGACCTATCAAGGGCGGTCGAGATTAAACATCTACATAAAATTACACAAACATTAAGTACCGAAACATACTGGTTTACCCATCATTTTAGGATATTTCTCACTTGCATGATCTGTACAATTATTTGTGCTTAGGATGTTTCCCAATTTTCTTAATAAAAAACTTGAAATAAATGAATACCCCCGAAAGGCCGTTCCGAGGAGTAGAGGCAATCTACAGTGTTAGCTTAGCGACTGAAATGTTCTTCTATTATATCTGTAATGTTCTAGTACCGGAATTATCTACATACCAAGTACTAATGCTCTAGATTTTATAAAAGTCAAAGAACTTCCAATGATCATGTATTCCAGAATATTCCAAAACTGCCAGTGTTATAGAGCTAGGCCCATTGGAATGCTCGGGTTAGGGTTGAGAAACAAACCATCCTTACTCTCTCATAGAGACACACCAACTCAAATATACATGACACAGTAGAAACTCCACAGTCATGAATCAATTTTCTGAAAAGAAAACAGGACTATACACCAGAAAGAAAAAATGTTGACATTAAATATTTGTAGAAAGACCGGCCTACTCACTAATTTCAGGGGATTTTTATAGATATTTACAGTAGGGACTTATTGAAAATAAAGGTGACATCCTATTACATTCAAACATTCACCTGACACTTCTCAGGTTCAAACAGAAGTAAATGTAAAATGTTTGAGGATAATACTTTCTCCTCACGTTACGCGTGTGTGTGTGTGTGTGTGTGTTTGTGAATACTGTACCTAGTTTTGACATATGACCTAACCGAATATCACTCCCTTTTGAAAGAATTTAAGCAAACTCAAATTCCCTTTTTTAGCTGTAAACATTTTGCCTAGTGAAGTAAATAATGTACGTTTTAATTTCCTGACGGGAAAAGAATACATTTCATGGTCTCCATGAAGATAAATGGCCATTTTCTAAGGTTGCGGTTAACCTAACAATTACAAAAGGGTTACAGAAATTCAGATCTTTAATAAGAATTTGTTATTCCCCAAAAGGAGAGTGAAATGCATTTGGGTGAGAGTTCGATGTAATCAGTTATTAAATAAGACAAAGTAATTGAATGAAAGCCTGGCTCAGATTTAAATGTCAATCTATGTCAGTCTATCACACACCACCAAATCACTGTCATGCTCAGACAGCATGATTGAGCAACAGTCTGGGGAAAACACCACAGACGGACAGTGAAGAATGGCATGGCACTCAGCCGCCAGCGGTGCTCTTGGAGAGGGAACAGGAAGTGCCCATTTACACTCCGGTTCTGTATGTGGTAAAGAAACACAGGACAGAGCTGCAGTACATTAGGCTGTATGTGGTAAAGAAACACAGGACAGAGCTGCAGTACATTAGGCTGCGATATGACGGATGAGAGAGCAGTTGTGCTACGGTTCTTAAAGCAGACAGACCTGAAACATTGTACCTCACTGATGACATTTGAAATCGAACGCATTGCTAATCACACACTATTCAAATCAGTACCAGCACCAAAACTCTATATCAGTACCAGTTCCCTTTGTATCAGTACCAGTATGTTTTACATCAGTACCAGTATGTTTTACATCAGTACCAGTATGCTTTATATCAGTACCAACTAGCAGGCACTTATAAACAACCAGTTGTGTCTGTAACACTATTCTCTTCAGCTCAGTTGAAACATGAGCGTCCCAAACCGAAGCCGTCTCCATAGCTCCGACCCGCTTCCCGTGGGGAAACCCGAGCTTCAGTGGCGAGCAGAACAACGCTCCAGCGTTCACGGGGCTGCAGGCCGGACAGACAGGGAGCACAGACGGCAGCCAGTTCTGACCGACCCTTTCAACCAATCAGCAGCAAGAAGAGCGAGGCACCTTGCGGTTGCCGTGGAGATCGATGGCGCCACTCAACAGCGCGTGGTCGAGGTGGTCCTCGGCGGCCAGGACCTCGCGCACTGCCGCCTCGAACGCCACGCCCACGTTCATGTCGTCCTTGGCGCTGGTCTCGAAGTAAGGGAAGCGGCCGTGCTCCTCGCACCACGCCCTGGCCTCGTCCGAGCCCACCTCGCGGCCCTCCTGCTTGTCCACCTTGTTGCCCAGGACCACGAAGGGGAACCTCTCCGGGTCGCGCACGTCGGAGTAGAACGTGAACTCCTTCTTCCAGGCGGCCAGGTTCTGGAAGCTGCGCAGGTCGTCCACGGCGAACGTCAGGAGGCAGCAATCGGCGCCGCGGTAGAACGGCGTCCTCAAGGACTTGAAGCGCTCCTGGCCAGCCGTGTCCCAGATCTGAAGGGTCACCAGGCGCCCGTCCACCTTCAGGGGGACATTCGGTTCGGTTATTTAAAGGGCACTTCGATCTGGACTTTGGGTCGAGCAAAAACGCCAATGTCCCCAATGACTTGGATGAGCGAAGACAGGCAAAACAACCGCGCAGCATCAGTTACAAGTGCAAGCGTCTGTTAAATGTGTCCTAGTGAGATAATCTGTGTGTGCTGTGTACGACGAGCGAGTTCTGACCTCCAGGTCTCTGTTGAGGAATTCGACCCCGATGGTGTGGAAGGACTGGGAGTCGAAGCGGTCTGTGACGTAGCGGTTCATTAAGGAGGACTTCCCCACGCCACCGTCCCCAAGCAGGATCACCTTCAACAGCAGGCTCTTCCCGCTCATCACGACCCTCCCTCCGCCTCTAGGCGCCGTAGCTCAACAAGCTGTTCCAGGGCCGGGTTCCCTCGATCTGCTGGCTGGCACTGGAGCAACGAATCCTGTCTGGGTTACCGAGCCCGAAGACCCGGCCTCCTCCACAAAAATGCTACTCGGTTAGCACAGTCATTCTACCTATGAAGGATGAGTAGAGACAATACAAACACAGAAGTAAAACCTTGCGTGATTCGGTCAGATGTGTAGAATCGGATGCACATTAGACTAGAACCTACCTAAACCACAAACCCTGCGTAATAATGAGCTTTGACTTGTGCTCTTGTGAAGCATGAAACCATTTAATAATATGGAAAGTATCTAGAAAACAACAGTATGGTCACTAAAGAACCAAGACCAAACAACACAACACAATTGGGTCCGAGATGTGCTACATGTGTAGTCATAACGGTGTGTTTACTGGTCCCTCTAGAACACCCGGTTGAGGTGCTTTCCCTGAGACTCTCACTAAACCAAGCCCAGGGTTTGGTCAAATGCAAACTGCGGTACATTAACATAATGGGATATACCCTGAAACAATTGCCTAAGATCGTCCAAAATCACATGGGGGAAATAAGTGAATGCAAGGGATGGTTCTTGATTGGATGTGCGTAATACTGCTTAAGTCATCCGTTTCTTGATATGCTACAGTGGTTTACATGAGAGGGGGGGATTGCTCCAAGAAAAGATAGCTTCTAACAACTTACTCCACTGTTAAGAGACTTTCATTACAACAACGATGAGTCAGGAAAATGTGGACACTAACACTGCGCATGCGCTGCTTCCAGACATAAACAACCGTTTGTTTTGTTATGCAAAGGTGTAACCCCAACCTTTGGAATTGTTGTTTTGATGGGTTTTTATTATAAGCTTCTACCAAATAAAATCTTAGGGTTCGCATTTCGTAGTAGTTATAAAGACATAGGCCGGACTGGGATACACTGTTGCGAGAATAGCAGAAGCTTGCCCCAGAAAACTGAATTGCTACCAACTTATGATAATGACATGATGAACCAAAAGGAAATCCTATTGGCCAGTCGACCCCAAATCATGGCACATGATTCTCTGGCCTAAGCTAGCTGACTATGAAGCTGTTACGTTCAGCAATCCACTGCAATGGGATAGGATGTGTTGACGTGAATATATAACAGAACTAGGTACAAATAAATGTTTATGTTCGTTCAGATGTACACCATTATAACTGAATGTGAAATATCGTTATGCTTACCTCATTTTGTGTGGTTATATAAGTCGCTGCTTGTCCAGTTCTGCATCTGAGATTTGCCGTGCAGTGAACTTGGACCCAGACTGGAGGGGCGCTTGTCACATGTATGTTCTAGTCACGACGCTTGGTCTTAAAGCCCGTATTTGTAAAGAACCTGTCCTTGTTCCATTTATTTATTTACTACCACTTAAAATTTAGGCATCCACTAAAGTCTGAATACTGAAACAGATCCAAAAATACCTATTTTGACAAATATTTGACATTTGTATGGTGATGTATATTTAATCGCTGAAGAATAATGTGAAAGGGCAGCGTTAGTGTGATTTCACCCCAGGACTGTAGATGGTGGTATTCGCATACATTTGCATTAGTGTCGAAGACGCGTAACTGAGGAAGAGTCCAGGTTTGTGCATTATATTACCTTCTAGAATTCATTATTTGCCGTTAGATTAACACTTGTTTAGTTACATTTCTGATTTCTTAGACAGAAAATAGGGATTGAAACGCATTTAGATCCATTTGTTTTTGTATGGAACGATAACGGGTGAGAATACATGCTTTTATTATGACCACGAAATGTGTATTGATGTCTCCTAGTGTGTTTGCATAAGCATGTCGAATGTAGATAGGTGTAACTAAATAACTCGTTTTTCACTATACAACTAGTTATATAGTGATCCCGGAATGCTTCTATTCATCTTATTCCGTAATTGTATTACAGAGTAGCCTGGCGGGGAGTTTTCCTTGTTAAAAGCATTAAGTCTGATGGATTGTCTTCTCCATTTCTCAGATGGAGAAGGGGGAGGGGAACCTGGGCCAGGGCCGGATGGTGCCCTGCTGGGTGTGGCTGTCTCTGAGCCTGTTTGGTCTCCTGTCCATCCTGCCCTGTTCCTGGACCCAGGAACCCCTAAACACAGGGGACCCCATGGATATTGAGAAGCCCGTGGATGCAGACTGGAGTTCCTTCCAGCCGCAGAGTGCCCTTGCCGACATGGAATTTGCGTCTATCTCGTCCTACCGCGGCCCCGGCAATAGTGACTTCCGTGGAAATAAGGAGCTACCCATCCTGTTGTGGTGGAGTGCCGGACTCTTCCCTCACTTCCCTGGAGACACAGAACGCATCGACTGTCACACGTCCTCCTGTATGGTCACACGCAACCGGAAGGTCCGTAGTTCTGGCCGGCACCCAATCGTCTCAGTGGTGTTTGTCTTTAATCCTAGCCTGGTTTTGGAGACTAAACCCTTTGTCGAATCTATTAGCAGGACAGTGTTTCTCTCTGTATAACATTTTGTAATTCAGTATTGCTATTGGTAGGTCTTATATTTGTCATGCCAATACATTGGTTGGTTTTAAGTCCTTTAGGGACATTGATAAACTTGAGCCCTCTCTGACAGGTCCAGCTTTACAGACGGACCTCGTCCATAATCTTTTACGGAACCGACTTCCGGGCGTACGAGGCTCCGCTTCCCCGACCCGCTCACCAGACCTGGGCTCTGTTTCATGAGGAGTCCCCGATGAACAACTACGTTCTGTCCCACAACCCGGGCATCAGGCTGTTTAACTACACGGGTACAGAGAGACAATGCGTCCGCATTATCTGGTGTACATGAGTGAATCCTGGGTCCTTGTTTGCAGTCAGAATACACTCGCCTCCATAATATAGTGCACTAATTCTGATGAGGACATAGGGCTCTATTTATGGAATGGGTTGTGTGGGGTGCAGTCTTGGACAAAGGCTTGAAAACTGCCATCTAAGCTTTGCTTGAATCTCATAGTCATATGTCGAAGCAAGCTATCTGTTGTTCGTTTGCTTTGACCACGTTTGAACCTTAACTCTCCCACCGTCACGTTTTATGTCCGTAGCCACCTTCCGGAGGGGCTCAGACTATCCGCTGACCCTGCAGTGGCTTCCCTCCCTGGGTTACCTGGTCCAGCCTGTGGCCGTGTCTCTGGAGCAGAAGAACCGTTGGAGGAGGGAGGGCCTGGCAACCGTCATGTACATGCAGTCGCACTGTGACGTCCCGTCTGACAGAGACCGATACGTACAGGAGCTCATGAAGCACATACAGGTGCAGTGTCCTTTCCCAGGTGCAGTGTCCCCTCCCAGGTCCAGTGTCCCCTCCCAGGTGCAGTGTCCCCTCCCAGGTGCAGTGTCCCCTCCCAGGTGCAGTGTCCCCCTCCCAGGTGCAGTGTCCCCTCCCAGGTGCAGTGTCCCCTCCCAGCCTGGTGAATTCCACAGTGAGGAATGTTGAGAGGGAAACAATCCCACCTATTCTCAACCTCTCTTCCAAATCTCTTTATTCGACCCCCTGCCCCCCTTCTCTGCCCCCTTTCCCTCGCAGGTGGATTCCTATGGGAAGTGTGTGAATAACAAGCCCCTTCCCCAGTACCTGGAGGACACAAGCACGGCCACTGGGGAAGAAGCCAGCTTCATGAGCTTCACGGCCCGCTACAAGTTCCACCTGGCCCTGGAGAATGGCCTGTGTCAGGTTAGCAGAGGGAGTAAGGGAGGGGTCTTCCAGAGGCAAAGGGAAAGCAGTAGAGTTTCTGTTTTCTTTTTTTTTTTTAATGGCTGCGATTTCTAAAGCACTTAGTATTAAGTCTGTTTTGGTGACCTCCAGGACTACATGACAGAGAAGCTGTGGCGTCCGCTCCACCAGGGCTGTGTGCCCGTCTACCGAGGCTCCTCCTCTGTGGCTGACTGGATGCCGAACGACCACTCTGTCATTCTTATAGACGACTTCCCATCGCCTCAGGACCTGGCCAGGTTCCTGAAGGCCCTGGATGAGGATGACGAGGAGTACGCCAAGTATTTAGAGTTCAAGAACCCCGGCCACATTGCCAACGTTGGCCTCCTGGATGCCCTGGAGAACCGGGAGTGGGGGGTGAACGACATGAGCAAACCCAACTACCTCAATGGCTTTGAGTGCTTTGTCTGCGATCAGGAGAACGCTAGACTGGCAGCAGAACGGGCCTATAAGAAATCACCTGGGAAGAGGGTGTATCCTCAACCTAAAATGGCCAATAACTCTCACATGGGATGTCCTCTTCCCAGCCCAGGGTTCGGAGACATCCAGGACTTGCCAACTAATGACAGGTAGGTAAACGGCACGCTACTACGCAGTAGTGATAAAAAAGGCCTTTGAGGTGCATGGCTTTTCAGAGGAAGAACGTCTATAAAGGAACGATACAATGGTTCCTCTCTAGGTTTCTTCCCATGTTTTGGACAATTTTAGGGAGTTTTTCCTAGCCACCGTTCACCAACACTGTTGCAGCTTGCTCCTTGTTTTTAGGCTCTGTGTTTTGTGAAAGCACTTTGTTACAACTGCTCAGTTAGTAGGCTTTGTAAATACATTTGCTTGACTGATATAAAATAATATTACCTACACAATTAAATTTGTCATGAGCGATAAGTCTTCTATTGAGGGTCTGTTTTACACCTATCATCAGGAATGCATCTGTTGTTTCTGTTTTGGATGTTGCGCTAATTAGTTATAAGCTTTACTTCTGTGGGAGAAGCCAATTTATTTCCTTTTGTGTGTGTGTGTGTGTGTGTTTAGCTGGGTCCAGATGTGGCCCCAGGACTACTGGCAGAGCCTAGACCAGGCTGAAGGATTGGAGTCGCTCATCAAGCATAATGAGTCAGATCCAGCACTGCTTTGGCATCACATCCATGAGACCTCCACGAGGAGAGCAGCAGGAGGGCGAGCATAGCTCCTCACAACCTCCTATCCCCGAGGTGGCTACTACAGTCCCTCACCACAAATATCTGAAGAGGAAAGAAAGCCATCTAAGAATGTTTGGACAGAAGGGGATTTGTAACCCATGACTAGTGGGAAATGGCCAAAGTGTATCTGCAGGCTAAAGTAATGCGAAACCGCAGAAGCTATGAGGATCTACTGCTATCGATGCCAATGAACTGTTAGTGAACTATTTTTGTAAGGGATTTCGATGTTGTTTTTAGACCAAAACCATACGGATTTGAATGCCATTTATTACGGAGGTTGGCCTCATAACCGATTAACGCATAATCTATGTTCAAATTAGATGTCTTGTTTTGCTGCCCGCAATGAAAAACTGTGCAATATATTTAATCTTGTTCTATGTGGCCAAAAAAAATTTGACCTTCACTACTCTGTTTTGCAGTCTTGTATACACAATCATTGACATTTTTATACAATATAGTGTATATTTATACCATGTATATTTAAATCATTTATTATTTTTTGTACGACAAAGTGACAAGGAAAGTAAAAAATTACATTTTGAAATATAATTGTATATTTATTTTGCATACATAAGCCTGAAAAAGAACATGTTACCAAACTGCCACTCCACCAATTCAGATCACAGCTGAATCTTTATAATAAGCTTTTACATACCATTTCTTCATATTTCATAATAAAGTGGACATTCAAACTGACAGGATTCAATAAAATCAATATTAGGATCATATTATTCTCTCTACCAAACCATGTTGTAATTATTACAATCAATTCAGGAGATAAAAATAAGAGAAATAAACAACAACCATCTGACTTTTGGAGCATTCAGTTAGCCAATGACAGCTATAGATGAGTGTGAGCAGGTCGATGTGTTATCCAATCAGCTTCCTACAAGAGCTTGTTGTAGCAGCTGTCACAGTGGACAGTGTTTTTGTGCAGGAACATGTTATGGAGGAGGTCTCCCATTGGCTTACTGCAGACCCCACACTGCAACAACAACATAGCATATCGTTAAGGCATAACAAAGACTAGAAATACATTGTCTTAGTTCAAATTGGCTATAACGTGATTTGCTAGCTAGGCCATTGAAAACATCACTCCATCCTACCATTACATAACTTCAGCGGACATTTCACACCGAATCTACAGACGATCAAGGATAAAAATGTATAACCTAAAGCATAATTGTACCCAGCAGGATACATCTATAATCAATGTAAAAGGTAGAACTGAAACACAGACGGGTTGGGATACCTTGAAGCAGGACGGGTGGCAGGAGATGTTGAGGTGTTCAATAGTAATCTTGGCATCGTTGCCAACCTGCTTTCCACAGTACGTACAGCCAGATGTAATATCAGACCTGGGGGAACAGAGAAAAGGTGTTCAGGGTGTGACTGTGTTCATAGCACTGACATGTGCTCAGCCATTATCGGTACCGCTGATCCTTGGCAAAGGCTCTGCTCAATCATGACCACTTTCTACACCAGGAGTCTCCACGTCTACGTTTACAAGGTCTGAGGCAACCAGGTACCTGAAGCAACATGGCGATCACGACTAGCCCTGTAGCTTTCCTCCACCGTGTTGCTGGTTTTTCAGGCTGTGCTCAGACAAAGTGTTTTACCTGGTGTAAGATGACGGGCTGCTGTAGGACTGGCTGGTAGAACTAGAAGTCACAAAGTCGCTTGGGTTGTCTCGGGTGTTGTGCTTGGTTACATCTGTAGCGTTGACATACTCCTTCAGGAACACAAAACCCCTAGTAGATAGGAGAAGGGAACGGTTTTAGTCATTAAATGTGCATTGCAATATTCAAGCAGTAGCTCTGTTTACAATGAATTCCCCTACTGGTCCAGGCCATTGTTAAAGTGTTGAATTACTATCAGGATATTATTAAGTAACAACCTGAGAGCAATTAGGACTAACTCACCTTTTGTTGTCAGCATCTTGTGACTTGGGGCTGGTTGGACTGTCCAGAGAGAGAAATACTGGGTCAATCAGTTTGTCAATAACAATGCATTATTCTTCCCATGTGCCAAGTAGATCTGTGCCTTAAGGTGACATCAAATCTTTTTTTCTCATATTCAGATATAGATACAGTTCCCGCAGTGCTCCAGAAGACAAAGGTTCTCAAAGTGCATTGGTGTTTCATCTGTGCCCCACTTAACAAAAACAAATGACTGTAATAAAACAATTTTACAGTGTTAACTCTTCCAACAGGTTATCTAGCGAGTTAACAAGTTGGTAACATTGGCAGGATAACTCCTCAAACTGGTCTATATTAAAAGCTTAATTCTAGATTAACTGTAACAGTTGACACCACCAGGTGTCAACTCTTCCAACAGGTTAACTCCTCCAACAGATAAATACTCAAACAGGTTAACTCTAACAGGTTAATTATAACAAGATAATGAACAGGTTAACTCATGTATGCATTAACTGCAACAGGTTGATTCTAACAGGTTAATTATAACAACATAATTAACAGGTTAACTCATGTACGCATTAACTGCAACAGGTTAATTCTAACAGGTTAATTATAACAACATAATTAACAGGTTAACTCATGTACGCATTAACTTCAACAGGTTAACTCTAACAGGATAATTATAACAAGATAATTAACAAGTTAACTCATGTACCCATTAACTGCAACAGGATATCTCTAACTGGTAAAGTCCTGTCTCAGTTTAACAGGTAAAAGGTCAGTCCTAATCTTTAACTACAACACGCAGTGCTTAAATAAGTCGTAAATCCCGTAGACAAGATCAAAGTGGACTGTTTAAGTATATGTGACTGACAGACATGAGGAAACACGAACAGATCTCAGCACAGTACTCTGTCAGACATAGCTACAATACAATAGCTACAATTGCTACACTTACCGGTCCATGGAAGGTTCTGGAAACCTAAGAGGACAAGACACAAATGTATGTCAGAATACACTCCTTTAAAAGAAATACTTGCAACAGTCAACAACATTTATAGGACATGCAGGTGCCTTTGTTTCCAAGTGAAAAAGACGAACATCTCACTGTTTATAATAAACCAACTTCTCTGTATGATTCAAAGTAGGCAGTCTATATTAAAGTATTTCCCTTATTTTCGTTTTTCTTTCTGTAGTGATTATATTCTCAGCATGTCTTGTTCCACGCATTAGACCAATCCGGAGGCTATGGAAGGGAGAGATTTCTACCTGTTCTACTTGCAGGAAGGTGTGGCTCTACACGTCAATACTTTGGTCTTTCTTTATTTGGCACCTCCCTTTCCCATCTATTCATAGTATCAACATTAACCATGACTTCACTCATTACTTTGTTTGGTCTCACCGATATTATTTCTCCTTCCGTTCTCTGACATGCGTCTAACAACGCTGATAACGTTAGGTAATGATTAAATAGACAGTGTTGTAAAATGTGTGTTGTAAACGTTCTACAGAGTTGTGAAACAGGACATTCGGCTCCTCCACATTTTTATGAACAGTGGGTGGACTTCATATATCCCACTGTGAGTTGCCCTCAGATGTCCTACAGCACGCGCAAACACACTCCATCTATCCCACTGTGAGTTGCCCTCAGATGTCCTACAGCGCAAACACACTCCATCTATCCCACTGTGAGTTGCCCTCAGATGTCCTACAGCACAAACACACTCCATCTATCCCACTGTGAATTTCCCTCAGATGTCCTACAGCACAAACACAAACCATCTATCCCACTGTGAGTTGCCCTCAGATGTCCTACAGCGCAAACACACTCCATCTATCCCACTGTGAGTTGCCCTCAGATGTCCTACAGCACAAACACACTCCATCTATCCCACTGTGAGTTGCCCTCAGATGTCCTACAGCGCAAACACACTCCATCTATCCCACTGTGAGTTGCCCTCAGATGTCCTACAGCGCAAACACACTCCATCTATCCCACTGTGAGTTGCCCTCAG
>JACXGK010000869.1:5617-18978 GCA_016801125.1 Novumbra hubbsi
CACACACACACACACACACACACACACCGTGCAGAGAGCTGAGATGGGGATTTGTTTTAATATGGGCCTCTACATGTGAAGTGAAGCAGAACGTGGACGTGGCGCCTCAGAGGCCAGAGAGCCTGGAGTTATCTCTATTATTCCTCCATTTTCATATCCTCCATATTGTGCAGCAGCGACGGACGGACGATTCATGAGGGGCCTGAGAAGATGAAGGGGAGGGGTCATTTTTGAACGCGATGGAGGCTCACGGCGACTCGGCTGCCAATTCACTGGGGTCGCCGGCGATGCCGATTTGCTTGGGTTTGCAAAGCCAATTCACTAGGGGTTCACCATGCCGATTTCCTGAAGTTGTGCCGTGCTGATACACTGGGATTTGTTGTGGGGATGTACTAGGGATTGTGGTGCTGGTTCACTTGGGATTGTGGTGCTGATTCAATAGGATTGTGGTGCTGATTCAGTGGGGATTGTGGTGCTGACTCATTGGGGATTGTGGTGCTGATTCAATAGGATTGTGGTGCTGATTCAGTGGGGATTGTGGTGCTGATTCAATAGGATTGTGGTGCTGATTCAGTGGGGATTGTGGTGCTGATTCAATAGGATTGTGGTGCTGACTCATTGGGGATTGTGGTGCTGATTCAATAGGATTGTGGCGCTGATTCAATAGGATTGTTGTGCTGATTCATTGGGGAATGTGGTGCTGATTCACTGGGGATTGTGGTGCTGATTCAATAGGGATTGTAGTGCTGATTCAATGGGGATTGTGGTGCTGATTCAGTGGGGATTGTGGTGCTGATTCACTGGGGATTGTGGTGCTGATTCACTAGGGATTGTAGTGCTGATTCAATGGGGATTGTGGTGCTGATTCAGTGGGGATTGTGGTGCTGATTCAATAGGATTGTGGTGCTGATACTCTGGGACTCAAAATGTGTGGGACTCACCTAGCAGGGATGAGAGATGCTGTCCCAGTGTTGTTGGCCTGGTGAAAGACAGAAGGCTACCTGCACCAAATATATCTTCTGACACCTTCAGTTGTTTGGGCATTAATCAAATCCTTCCAACTGTATTGTGTCTCTTCTTACCTTTCTTTACACTTAATAAGTTAGTGAAGCACTGTCAGCTGAAATAATTAAAATATAATCAATTGTCTCTGTGTGGCTTTATGTGACAAGCTTTTTGTCCTCCAGCATTCCATTATGCATTCATTCAGATATTTCTGGGTTCAAAGGGGACGTTCTCGTCAGAGTCTCCTGCGTTCCACTTAAGTGGCAACTGCTCTGGCCGTTGTCTAAGTTCAGGCGCCCTCAAACTTTTACAGCGTAACACGTGGATATTTTTGAATAGCACTAATTAAAGCAATAATGAAACCACAGAAGTCTTTGATAGTGGAGGTGATTAAAAGTACTGTTTGAAAGTCTAATATCAGACTTCATAATTTCCCCTTTAATTTTGAATTAATTGGAATGAAATGTAAGCCACACCAGACATAGAATGTGACCCTCTAATCGGTAGGTTTTGAGGAGAGCAAGATAAAAAACCTTTATACAGGTTCAAGTTAATTAAATTCCTTTTTAATTGTGTTTTATTAAAAACCTCCCATTTCCGCCACTAATACAGTATATGTCCCGGAGTAATAAGAGCTGGCGAGAAGGAGAGAATTACGAAAGAGGACTGAAAAAAAATGAAGCGCGTCATGTAATTATTCACATGCGTTTCTCCTCCTCCTCTCCTCCTCCTCCTCCTCTTCTTCCCCTTCTTCTGAACTGTCAGCGAATTCGGGGGCCGAAAATTAATTATTTCGGCTTGACAAACCTTTTCATCTCCTTGACTCCGTCGTACAGAAAAGCCAATTAATAATGTCAAACATGCTCTCCTCCTTGGGGACGGGAGCGCCCCTGACTGGAGTGTTTACCGCGGAGGGCCGGCACGGAATGAGCGCGCCGTTTCGGAAAACTTCCTAATCACAACGCACCTGTCAGGGGCTCGCCTCATTATCTGTGTACTGAGGGCAAACCTCATTTTGTCAGGCGAGGCCTTTTTTCCCCAGAACTAACAACTGCCTTGGGAAGTAGAGAGCACTCTCGGCCAGTAGATGATTCACTTAATTATGGAACCGGGCTGAAGCTCTGGCGGGAGGTGCATATCTAATGGCTGCGGTGAGGGACGTGACTGGGTCAAGGCCGGTGGATAATCTGCCTTAGATTGCCCAGACATTAGGAAAGGTTTGCGGTCCGGAGAAGCTGACAATATTAGTATATTGATATATTGGTATATATCGGTATACGTCCTGAGGTCCTTTGAAAACATAAAAAAAAAAGAAAAAAGGAGATTTCTGGAAAATTATTCTAGTTTGGCTGTGTTATCGGGCCAAATGTTTCCCACGTGGTTGGTGCTTTCGTACAACGATCGAGAACGCAGAATGTATTCAACCACTTAAAGCCGTTATTAACCCTCAGCTGACTATATTTATATGTTTAGCAGGGTCTTGTTGTTTGCTGCGATGATTAAACGGATCAGTGACAGACAAGGAGGTATGCGGCTGTGGTTGTCAACATCCTGTTCTTTCAGATGTGATCTGGCAGGAGAGACGCGCGTGTTTACACTCTCCGTGCATTTACCGGGCCCTCGTAATGCAATATGGACCCGGGCGAACTGCACACTTCTGCAAGGAGATGGACCTCCGCTGATCACTGACAGGATGATCAAGATGTAATTTGACTGGCACTAGGGCGGCCAAACAACGTCTGCTTTCATCTCCCTCCTGTGTGTGTGTGTGTGTGTACTTGCTTCCTTCCATGTCTGTGTCTTGTCCCACTAGGTACTTGGGCTAATCAGAAGTCTCGTCTTCCCAGAGTGCCCTGCAAGCGGAATCCTTATAGGAACCATATGGAACAAACTGTCTCTGACATGAGACCCATCATTTCGCTGGCCTGCCCGGCGAAGGGTCGTTAAACTTTCATTTGGAAAAGGCTGGCCGGCCGCCCCTCAGCGTACTGATGGCATTAACGCACGCCGTTCACGGGACGGCTCGCTGTCGCTGGGTGAATCTGGACGTGGGCGGGGGATTTAGACGTCCTCGGACGACTGTCTGCTTTTACCCTGTTCGACTGTTTGTCTGTTCGCGGTGGAGAGCACATTTCGTATCTGTCTCGTGAAACCATTTCCGCAGAGTCTTGTTAAAAACTCCAGGTTAGCCAAGATTATCCACGGACCCAAATGAGTTAGCAGCTCGAACGCGGCTCAACACTGCATCTGTGTGGGCCTCATCTATTTTTAATTTCGCCGTGAGACAAATTTTACTGTAAGCATCACATTTTACTATCTCACGCCTGGGTGCCGTGGTGTAAAATAGCCCGCCTTTAGTGTAACTATCATTCCCTAAGTAGGTCCTTGCTTTCTCCAATTTGCAGCTGTAGGCCCGCGTTATGGGCCAGTGGAACGGGTGTAAGTAGAGGGGAATCAGGAAAAGTTTCATGGGTCAAAGACAGGCCTAGTTCTTCTGTCTGTGTCGAAGCGGAGGAGAAAGATTGTTGGACCTCTTCCCTGGAACATTGGTCTCAACCTGATCCCTCGTGGTTATTGGCTTAACGTCTCCATTAAGGCTATTAACCTCTCATGAATTCATGCCCTGGACCGGCCAGACCCTACTCCCAAAGAATCCCCTGGCTAAGCATACTAGTTAAAATGTCAACATGGCTTTTTACCACAACAGGCTGCTCCGTGTTCATTGACATTAACGGACAATGCGCATGAATGGCTTTCAAATCTCCAAATGAATGGCAGCCCTCTCTGTCTAACCTTCCGTCAGCTCCGGCAGCCACGGTCTCTTCTAGAGTGTCAGTAAATCAGAACCTCGACGGCTGCCAAAGCCCCGATCCTCCTGCTGACGGACATTGCGTTTACTCGCTGGAGAAACCCCGCGGATCATTGCGGAGCCCCCCCCCATGCTGCGACGCTGAATGTTGCTGGCATGTTTTATTTAAACTGTCAAAACAGGCAGGGCGACAGATTTCTGAATTTCCTGAGATGCCTTTGTTTTGCATGTAGCGCCAAGTTCCATTTTGTGTGCCTGACCAGTGTTTTTCCAGTTGACAGAACCATGCAACTGCTTTGTGTAGATTGGGCTTCTCCAGGCTCAAAACAAAAACATCTTCAGCTCCTATTCAGTGAAAAGTAAATTTTCCTAACATGACCAATCCCACAGATCACGCGGTTTTACAATGTTGTCCAGTCATCACCTATATAATTTGGGTTAAACGTTTTCTCCTACAGACAACAACTCGAGCCGGCTCCAAGTTATGTGGTCAGGAAGCCACCTCCCCCCGGGACTTACCTTGCATATTTTATAGATTGTTCTACTTGTATTAAAAGTGCTATTTTCTATTGAGGTCTTGTGCATCTTAGTGTGGAACACCCATGCAAATAAAGAAAAGACCGACCAAAACCTCAGGAGTGACAAAACTACCAATTTGTGGTGTTTGCGATGTCATGGGCTACATTCTCTCACGTTTGCTGTAATTTACTATGCAAAAAGAGATCCTGGATTTAGCTTGCTTTATTTGTGTCTTAGCGTGTCTTAGCGTTTGAAGTTACATGGATGTGTCCCTGAAAGCCACCTCTGTTTAAATGTTCCGAGGAGTTAAAAGTGCCCCCAGTACCAGACAAAACACGGCAACTGGAAAGAGCATGCTTTAATGTTATTTATTTTCTTTCTCCTTTTGTTTAATTGCCTTAATATTCTGTATAGAGCTTGCCGGACAAAGCCAAAAGTATGCCAATCAAAGGAAATCCATCTCTTGACAGACAGTGTGACATACCCCTGCAACTCCCCTTGAGCGTGTGAATGGCAAACCATCTGCCCACGAACAAAGTTAGAGGTGTGGACAGCAGATCAACTCGGAATGCCTGCTCAATGCCAATCTCCCTGGCTGCAGCAGAAGTTCTGTAGGAAACTAAAAATGGCCCCAGCTTTGTGTGAGACAACGTCAAGTATTTCAGTTTTCCGCCACTTTTTCCCAACATCTCACTTAACTTGGATTTGTCATGTGTTAGCCACAAACGGGTATCCCTGAGGCCCACTGTTAAGAGCCAAAAAATCCACAGTGTGTATCATTCTTCCCTGTGGCTTGTTTAGAAATGATACATAGTGTATCTAGATGTTTGCGTGAGCTACGTCTACATTCATTTCATGAGTTCCTTAAAAGCCATAAAAGGTGACAGACATATTGCTCAAAAGCCAGTCGGCTCATATTTCCGGAAATTTACTTTTGGGGATTTTTTTCTTCCCTTGAACATTGGAAGTTTGGGGTTTAGGTTGATTAAGTTGCTGTCTTGCTCCCAAGCAACTGGATGAGGTTACAAAGCACTCAGTTCATAATCTAGCCACTAATCAAAATGCACTAAGCTTTACTTAAAACATAGGGGCTTTTCCTGAGGGGAAAGGGTGCAAGAGTATTCCAGTCAGTCAAGGGAAAAAGTGCCTTCCATGCAAGGTTCTGTCCCGCCAACAAATATGATTTGTACATTTGTGAATTTGACAGTATTAACAAGATTCTAAATTAGAAGAATTACTGTATGTGTTTGGCCGTTTCAAAGTATACGTGCAAAGCAATACTTGGACAATTTCACATTGTCAGAGCAGCAATAAAGTAACAAACCTCAAACTGATGCAAATCTCTGGGCTGCTGCTTCAAAGAGAGAATCCTTTACTTTTGGTAGGATGAAGCACATACAATGACAGGACGCCAGACGACACAGCATTACTGAAAGATTAATATGCCGTATTTGAGAAGACATATACAGCCAGATGTGAGTGAATAAAATATTGTCTCTAAAGATAAAGTTGCACACTGTCATGCAAAAGGAGCCGTGAAGGATGACTTGGATTAAATACATGGCGTATGATATACATTATACTTCTAATTCTGGGGCCAAATCATCCCATTCTGATAAATATCGTCTAGGAATGTAACGTACCAGATTCCGGTATGTGAGGGAAGGTCGAACTAAAATAGAATATATGGATGTGAAAACATGTATTTCTCTCACATGACTAACCTTGACTCGTTCGGTCACACATCCTGATCCATAAGACTACGGGGCGGCTCACTTCACATGGCCCATCCAGCGCTGATTCACAGTGTACTATTCCCCCTCCAGCCTGTCCTGCCTCGTTTCTGTTCCTGCAATGCATTGTCAAGGTATGGGCGCGATAAGTGTGCTTCTGCCGAGCCCGGTACAACTACTATTTCAGTGCTTTTCAAATCTTTCGAAGGTTTTTTCTGGCCCAGTTGTTTTTTCAAAGGCTGGGTGCCAAACCCACGAGCCGGAATGTGAGAGATTAAAATGAGGTCGCCGATAGACTTGGCTCCCCCGTCGAAGCCTGGCCTTGCCCCATATGAAGAATTTGTGCCCCCCTGGTTCTTCATGCACTCGTCAGCCGCTAACCCTGACTTAGGCAGAAGTGTTGGCGAACAAGGTAGGTCAGCCGCTGACGTGTTCCACCACTCGACGTGAAGCTGCCTGCACAATTTGCACACAAGCAGAGGAGTTTATATGGCGTGTGCGGTGTAAACTGTGGATGCTTGCTAGTCGTACTGGAATAAAATTGGAGGAAGTAAAACACAAACCTCAAGGCGATGCTTGCATGAACTAAAAAATCAAAGTGGTATGGACTTAAAAATGTAGCTACTGATGAAGATGTCATTTCTACTGCTGAAACGGAAATGCAGTCATGCAAAATGCAAGCATGCAAGCCGGATTAAGGTGTAAGGGTCGAAAAATTAATTTTGTTTCGTAATGTACTTCACCGGTTTGGCAACACATATGCCTACAGTTTAACATATTTCTGTGTTTTCAAGATTTTAAGTTAGCATTTATCAATGTGCAAGTAGGCATATAGATAGCTGAACATGTGGAGTCACTGGATAGAAAATAAGCAGCATTGCCAAGTAGGCTTGGTCAAAGTAGGATGACATAAATGGCGAATATATATCTCTGATACAGGTGCACTACTCAGTACAAGTATAATTACACAACCGCTCCTTCTACAAATAAAAATAACACGAAGAATGCTGTACATTTTGAGGACAACCTTTTAGTTTTGTGTTATTTGGTTCACAATGTTTTTGTCAATTTGAATAAATCTGTCAGGTGATTCTAAGTAATACTCCAGTCTGTGTGTTTGTGGTGAGGGGCTGCGTTTCTGCTATTGTTGAATCTATTTAGCAAATAATTTTTACTCAGCCCCAATAAACGACAGGTATTTGAAATACTGCATGTTTAAATAGAATGTAGACCCAGATCTGGTGCTCTTTCTGGTATAATGGAATCAATTAAATAGTCCTGAGGATATGCCTCCCCTGACACACCATTGAAAGAAGATGGCGTACATTATAGAGAGGGCATTTTAGGTTGCAGAGGGGAACATGTGACCCTTGCATGTCAGACCGTGCTCTTGTACTGGGCGGCACCAGCCAATGTCAGCTTAATGAATTCTGAGTCAAGGTAACAGCTCTCTCTCTTCATGGGCGAATATGATTTATTTTCTTTGGCAGAGAGCATATGGGGCAAAAAAAACAAAAGCAGCAGAAACTCCAGAGGAATTCTGGGTACGCAATTATTTAACGCAACTTTAGAAGAGCAGAGGGGGGGGCAAACAGTACTTTGAAGTTGGGCATGTCAGACCTGGGCCCTGGATGCTCTCTGGCATGTCAGAACTGTGAATGCTCAAGTTTCATTATATTGGTGGGAAAATCAGACAACGTTTCAGGGCCTAGGTTTGTTTCTGACCGTCAGACCTCGGCCAGAGCACACCGTCGGAGTAGCTAGAGTTCACTTTAGATGTTATGGAGAACACATTCATTGCTGTAGCCCATGATGGAGGGGAGATGAATAAGATCTATGGATAAGGAGATGTTCCAGTCTGTCGCCTTTTATGTTTTGTTGTGCTGTTCTCCTGAGGTGGTTGTATTTTTCTTGATAGGATTAGGTTTTTGTTGTGTTTAGATCGGACAATGCAAATGTATATGTAGTTTAAAAGTATCCTTTACCGCCACATCTATATTGTCTTCGCTGAAATAATCACTAAATTAAAGGGTACTGCCATTGATCATATTTAATTTGTTGTATTTTGACAACAGCAATGCAAGTCTTTGGTTTTGTCATTCCTGTTCTCATTACCCATAATGGTTTACACATATTCATGTCCTCATGTCCTCATCTCCTCATGTCCTTGTGTTCCCGTGTCCTCATGTCCACATGTCCTTATCTCCTCATCTCCTCATCTCCTCCTGTTCCCATGTACTCATCTCCTCTTATCCTCATGTCCTCATGTTCCCATATTCTCATCTCCTCATCTCCTCATGTTCCCATATCCTCATCTCCTCATCTCCTCATGTTCCCATATCCTCATCTCCTCATGTTCCCATATCCTCATCTCCTCATATCCTTATGTTCCCATCTCCTAATCTCCTCGTGTCCTCATATCTTTATATTGTCATGTCATCTTTGAGAAGCAGCAGAAGTTGTTTTATGAACCTTTTTTGAAATACTTACAAAAATATTCTAGAGTCAAAATAATGTGTGTGTGTGTGTGTGTAGAGCGCATGTCTGGTCCAGCAGCTATGTGATATGTTAGGAGAGGAGTGCAGAGGTCTTCTGTTGTTGTGACTGACATGATTCTTATTCGTTGTACCACTAAGCTCTTACCAGCTGTGTCATCACTCATGTAACTGATGCTGGTGTGGATGCAGGCAAGCTGGGTATCTATGAAAACACATGTTGTATTAGTTCACAACATAGCATTGTGAGTATTGTACATTTTTAACATTAGTGCCGCTCTATTATTATTATTTTAGCGCATAGTAAAATACGTTGTTGCAAGCCATATGCGGGAATGTCATGTAATTATTCACACGCTAAGTCGCTGGCTGGTTGGAAATAACGGAAAAAACCTACTTTCTCCTTTTTTTCGCAAACGAAAATGCCAGAACTCAGTCAATCTCCTTTTCCTTACGGATCCCCCAGTTCAAACAGGCCACATGAATACATAGTGTGTAATGGCTTTCCTCTGAGCCCTGGAAACAATCTGTTCACTTCAAAAGGCTGGCCAACAGTGGGAAGACCCAGCGTTTAGCTCTACCTCCCCCTAATCCGTCCTCCTCCAGCCCCTCCTCATTGTTTGTGAGGCCAGGAGGGGCCCAACCTGGGAGCCCCGAGGTAAAGGACGGTCACCGATGGCCCTGCGTCAAGTGGAATTATCAGATAAACCGGTGGGGGAGGTTGGGGAAGGGGGGGGGGGGCTCATTCAATGTTAAGTGAAAGTTTTGGGATTAGAGGGGGTGTGGTGACACAAAGGCCCTAATCCATGAAATCGGCTGGGGGTCAGGGGTCAGCCTCCAACAGCAGTCTGTGTGAAAATGAAGGGAGGGGTTGAGGAAATGAGCTGAGGGTAAAAGGTCTTTATCCCCGCTAAACTCTCTGTACACACTCTAGGGACCACTCACACAGGTAATGCACACAAACATAAACACACACACACAGGAGTACACACACACACACGCGCACACACACACACTTCTTTTTAAGATTTAAATTCATGTCTGAGTGTAACATAAACTTTCCATGCATTCATATTGATCCGTGACTACATTGTAGAGACTGCATTTGCTTTGAGGTGTAGCTGCCTGTGTAGAACAGGCAGTAGGCTGTTCCCTGTGACACGCCCCCCTGCCCTCTGCCTTTTAGAGCTGAATGTGTCCCCTCTTAAAGAAACTGACATTTGAGGTAATTCGTTCAATATTGTTTGACCCCTCTGTGGTGGAAGATGATCACGCCATTTCTTACCAAGACCCTTGAGCACGCTGTCTCCACCCATGTCTCCCGTTACCTCGCCCAGAACAATCTCCTCCTCCCAAACCAGTCTGGATTAAAGTGTCCCACTCCACCCCGGCTGCTTTCATCTGTGTAATAGCAAGCTCTTCACACTGCTCAAGCTAACTCTCTTTCCTCTGTTCTGCTCATCCTTTATCTATCTGCTGCCTTTGACACTCTGAACTACAGTGTCCTAATTTATGCACTGGCATACAGTGTTCCCTAGGACTCTACAATGGCATACAGTGTTCCCTAGGACTCTACAATGGCATACAGTGTTCCCTAGGACTCTACACTGGCATACAGGGTCCCTTAATACTCTACACTGGCATTAGGTTTCCCCCAATACTCTACATTGGCATACAGTGTTTTCTAGGACTCTACACTGGCATAAACTGTTCCCCAACACTCTACACTGGCATACAGTGTTCCCCCGGACCCTACACTGGAATATAGTGTTCCGCAGGACTCTACACTGGGATACAGTGTTCCGCAGGACTCTACACTGGGATATAGTGTTCCGCAGGACTCTACACTTGGATACAGTGCTCCCCAGGACTCTACACTGGGATACAGTGCTCCCCAGGACTCTACACTGGGATACAGTGTTCCGCAGGACTCTACACTGGGATACAGTGCTCCCCAGGACTCTACACTGGGATATAGTGTTCCGCAGGACTCTACACTGGGATACAGTGCTCCCCAGGACTCTACACTGGGATACAGTGTTCCGCAGGACTCAGGACCATGTTTCTTGCTTAAGGGTCAACAAGAGGGGCTTCTCCTACCTTTAGGGAGTGCTCAAAGCCTGCATCCTTACCCAGGCTCTCTGTCCAGTCACCTCTGGGCTACTGGCTGTTCCTCCACTGGGTGGGGTTCCATTTCCACCCTGTCAAAACTAATTTCTGCCAATGGTGGAACTAGCGTGACGAAGTCTACACCTATTCTTTTTTTAAAACAACCCAAAACTCACTACTTCATAGAATAATTTACATATTATCTGTCCAGGGTATGTTAACTTTCTTTCTTTTCTGTTTGTAATTTGTACAGTCTCTTGTCCAGCACCAACCTTTGCCCACAACTAAGTCATCGATTAGAATCCACCTGCTTCTCTACTTTGTGGTTGTATCACAAAGCTCTAACAAGTATACACTGTGAGACGCTCTGGATACGAGTGTCTGCTAAATGACTAAAATGCTAAATGTAATTTAAAATGCATGAGAACCGTGTGTGTATTTTGTACATTTGTGTGTGTGTGTGTGTGTGTGTATGTGTTGTTATGTACTATGTTGTCCAATCAGTATGAATTATCATTAAGGTAGGATAAAGATGGTAAGCTTGGTAATCACATGGAAAACATCTATACCAATTACATCCACGCAGCGTACGACGAACGCCTGCTTAATGCAGATGTTCTTATCATTAATTTTAATTTAGCCTGTGATTTCTTCTGTAATGAGTTAGAGAGGCTTGTTCTGTAGACCATATGAGTCTGAGGCAATTTACAGTTTCAGAGGGGGAGATTCCATATTGTGTTCAGTGAGACAAATCTTGTCTTTCAGTAACACAGTATTTTCCCCCCAGAAAATTGTACTTTAAACAGCAATCAAACATATATACCGGGATTAAGTTACTAATTTGTATACTCTGTATATCCAAGATTATGTATCTTCAAAATGGTAAATGTGAAAGCAATATTGAGACAAATTACTTACATAGCAACCGAATATCCAAAACAAACATCACCCGCCTTAGATCCGCATAAGTTTGGAGCGGTGTGTTTCGAACTCACACTCTAACAACAGACAGGTGCCGCGTTCCAAGTGCAGGTGCCTCCGACCGGGGCAAATGGCAAAGGTCAAGGGACACCTTCTGCACGGGGGGTCACGCAGTGAGGTTTATAAGTTCCCCATTGGCCCTGCCACCTGTCGCTGTAAAGGAGGCCAACGCAGCAATCCGCCGGGACGGTGGGAGGGCTGCGACCGCTCAGGCCCCCGGACGGACGGCAGCAGCCGACCACGGAGGGAAGGAGGGATGCCGGAGGGGAATGCCGGGACCATGACGCGTGTTGATTTATGGCCCCGGTGGAGAAGGACACCTTGCATGCTGCACCTGAAAGGGCCCCTTTGAACTCCCCCTGTGGCGGGGCTGGAGGTCAGAATGCGCTGGGACTCGACAGACACCCCAGCTGGGCCGAGCGGCTGAAATGGGACCCTTAACCTGGGTTGGCCTGGCAAACATAAACATGTGCGCGTGCACACACACACACACAAGTCTAGAGACAAGCAGACAAAAACAGACACGTGTTGCGTTAAGCAATTAACGTCTCTGCTGGGGTCCAACACATGTCGAATCGCAACTGACTCTTGGCCCTTGAGAAAGAAGATGAGATATCTATATCTGAAGTGCCCCCAATGCATTAAACCGTGGGGAATGCATCACATGGCCTGCTTAATCAAGCATTTGCCATTACAGCAGCTTATTGACACTTAAGCCATGCACAATATGTATTACTTCAATACCAGTAGCATCAGTAGAATTCTGAAATAAAAACTATGTTTAAAACATAGAAAGATCAGTACATAGATATTCTGCCCTTGGTCATTGTTATGGCCAGATAAAGATAAGATAGATAGATGGGTCAGTCATATGGCACATACGATAGATGGGTCAGTCATATGGCACATAAGATAGATGGGTCAGTCATATGGCACATAAGATAGATGGGTCAGTCATATGGCATATGAGGTAGATGGATCAGCCATATGATAGATAAGGTAGATTTGTCAGTCATATGGTAAATAGGGTAGATGGGTCAGTCATACAGTACATAAGAAATGGGTCAGTCATATGGCAGATAAGGTAGATGGGTCAGTCATACAGTACATAAGAAAGATGGGTCAGTCATATGGCAGATAAGGTAGATGTGTCAGTCATATGGTAGATAAGATAGATGGGTCTGTCATATGATAGATAATATTATTCCTTTTTTTCTTTTTCTCTCTCTCTCTCTCTCTTTCTCTCTGTCTCTCCTCCTTGCTCTCTAAATTCACTCATTTTCATGCTAATAAATCCTAAGCTCCTCTTTGCGGTGAAGGATTTTGTGCTGTGCTACATATGAGCTTGTTTATATCACAGCAGCTTCACAGAACTGTCAATTTCAGACACTTTCGTTTAGATAGCAAGACAACACAATTTCCATGTTGATTCAAATCCTTTTAAATGATTCCTCCAGTCGGAATCCACTGGAAGGGAATAACAAGGACGGTGTGTGTTATTCATATGGATATCAGAGTTGACCGTGATGCATTATTCCTCACTGGTGGGTTGGACTGGCCTAATGGCTCATCAAGGCCTATGTGATGTCATATGTGATTAGTTACATAGCAAGGCCAGTAGACTGGATGATGACAATGCTGATTCAACATGATCATCACCGGAAAACAACAGCGGCACGAGAGTAACGCGCGGCGAGTCGAAACGATAAA
>JACXGK010000869.1:19078-43797 GCA_016801125.1 Novumbra hubbsi
CCCCCCCCCCCCCCCCCCCCCCCCCCCCCCCCCCCCCCCAATAGAAGACGTGGGATCATAACAATATGGGAAGCGTTTCATGACCCTGGGAGGCAAAGTGATTAAATTATAATCAGAGTGGATTAATTAATCTATAATATTTATTCCTTTTGCGGGTTTCGGGGGGAGAGGCGGGGGGGGGGGTTAGGTTATGCGTGAGTCGCTTCCCCTTTGTCTTAATGAAAGGGCGTGCGTGCCCCCCCCGGGGGGGCAACTCTCGCCAAGCCCCGGAGACGCCGCCAGGCAGAAGGTTATTGCTGATATCAAATCGGCTGAATGCAATTATCAGTCACAACAAATAATTAAGGAGGTATGATAATAAGCGTATTAACATTTCCATTGAGCCCACATTATTGTCTTGCATGCTCATTGTGACGGAGGCTCTGAGCGGCGTCGGGGTAAATGGACGCGCGAGAGGGGCTCTCCGTCGCCCGCGCTGGGTGGAGATGTAGTCATTAGTGGATGATAAGCAGGAGGGACGACGGAGGTACAGGCGGAGGTAAAGGCCCGGGAGGAGGCTGTGGCGGTGGGACTTGATGTGTGGCGTCTGTGTGTACTGTAATAATCATACTGGTGAGAACCAGAACTCTTGATCGGCCCGGTTACCCGTGGAACATCTGGGAAACTGAGGATTTGACCGTGTTATGGTGAGGATCACGATTAGGTTTAAGGTTTGGGTTCAGGGCTTAGAGTTACAAGTTACATTTAGGATTAGATTTATATGACGAGCAAGCATGTGTGTGTGTGTAATTCGGGGTGTGTGTGTGTCGGGGTGTGTGTGTTGGTGTGTGTGTTGGTCGGCGGTTTTCAGACACATTTGCAGACCAGAGATCCAATCCCAAAATGGACAGGGTGTCCTCCACCCAAAATGAACTACCTGTAGAAACGTTGGTGAATCAGATCTTCTCGCTCTCATCAATGTGACAATGAACTTTCTGAATTAGGGTTACATTCCGTCACTGAATCCCGAATAAAAACATTAAAGATGTAGCATGTTTATAGATCGGTTTTGGCCCATAATGTGGTCCACTGCGTGGAGCGAGTGTTTTCCCAGAAACTTGACCCTGGTTGCCTTGTGCTTTGACTGACACTTCTCTGGATGTTTCGGTGCTCACTGAAGTGAAGCGTTCCCGGCGTTCCCGGGATGGGGGGAAATTCCCTGGAGTTTGAACTCTTCCATGATTGGCATGACCGGTTTTGGGATTCCCCCCCACCCACCCCCCAGGTCCTCCCATCGGCGGTGATTGTGGGGATTTGTAATACCCCTACATGTTTAGGAAACGACTGGGGCAGCACATTGTCCCCCCACAATGAGGTGCCAGACAGCGTCAAAGAAAGGTTGAGGGTTACCGAAGAATAGCTTGGGGGACCTCTTGGACATTTTGGGGCTCCACTCCTTTCATGGGAGGCGTCTAGACAGCAATGTTCCACACAGTTTCTGTCCGGAACACAGAGAAGAAAACAAGGAAAGAAGGATTGTGGCTTTAGAGAGCTGCAGCCGTGTCTGTGGTCTGTGAGATATGGCGAGTCCTGTATCGCGGTGGACAGCACATCAATCGACAGACCCGCGGTACCTCAAACCAACAGCAACGGGACGTGGTCATTTCAATGGCAGCATTTCCCCTCAGAAATGACAACGAGCTGCTGAATAAGCACCTGGCAAGTTGTCCGTGGGGGCCATTGGGGCCCAGCGTGAGACCCCTACGGAGGGGCCCGGACGGGAGCGCACTGGGACTCATACCACGCCGCCGTCGGGCTCGGCTGCCTTCATCTCCCCGACCGGCGAGGCTGCTAGCGTACATCCAGGAGAGCCTGAGAGGAGGTGGGGTCAGGCCCCTATTTTAGTTCATTCCAATAAACCTTTGACCCCTCGGCTCAGGAACATCGCTCGGCAACTGTGCCGCTTGGCCAGGGGCGCTGAGCCACCCACGGCGCTGTCGGCAGGGCTCGTATAGGTGGCATGTTGAATGTCAGCCGGCATGTAACTCAATAGCCGCCCTGGGACCCAGAGGGAGAGGTGCTGTGGCCCCCCAGCTAAAAGGTATGAAACCCAACGGACGTTGTGAGCTCCAGTGGCAGGAGCAGCAATGGACCTATTTCAGCTAGCTTATTTGAGTTAGCTTATTTGAGTTAGCTCATTTCAGTGACATTATTTCAGTCAGTAACATTTATTTCTAAAGCCTGTTTTACTGCAGCAGTTGTCACCAGGTGTCACAAAACACCCAACCTGAAACCACAGGGAGCAAGCATCAACAGTGTTAAAGCACAGTGACTAGGAACAACTCCCTAAAATGTAAGAAACAACCTAGAGAGGAACCAGACTCTTAGGGGAGACCAGGCCTTCTCTGGCGATGAACAGCAGAGTGGCAGCTGGAATCGTGAGGTATCGTCTTGATCTGCAAAACAACCAGGAGTACTTTGGACTGGAACAGCAGGTCTTTCGAGTCTGGTATTTCTGAGGTGTGGCCCAAGACCTTATGTCCTCATAAGTTAAAATGTAGTAGACCAGGAACATTTTTAGAGCAAATTCCTTAGATTTACAAGGAATTACAATAGAGAAGGAGGACCCCAATCCCTTGGCACAATAACATAGCACCGTAAAACCTTGGGTCTGAGAGAGTTAGCTTATTTCATTTAGCTTATTTCTGTTAGCTTCATAAATATCCTATGTGGATCTTTTATGGCTTTGGCCAAAGTGGTGTCTATACTTTGCAGCTATTCTTACCAGGGTCATTTTCTTCCCCTGGAAAAGGATTACTGCTTCATGAGCTACACGGGATGCACGCTAATTAGACTTCACTTCATGCTAATGTAGACTCCTAGCATGTAACACTCCAGAACTACGCTGCAGAATGTCCCTGTCTCTCTCTCGTCTCTTGTTTCTCACTTTCTCTCTCCTCACATCTCCTCTCGTCTTTCAATCACCAGGTTACTTTGGCCTTTGTTTCTGTCCCGTCAGCCTCCTGTCTGCCTCTGTGTCACGCTGGCATTCTACATTACATTTGATATTTCTGAGACAAAAAGAGGTCCAGGACAACAAACATTTTTTGGGCACTCGTTTTCCCTCAGCTTTGACATGCAATTAGATCCCCTATAACCGGGGGGAGGGGGGGGATGAACTAGGGGGGAGAGGGACTGAACGGGGGATGGAAACACCCCCCAATTAGTGACGCTAACTGGTTCAAAATCCTCATGCTGACCATAAAGGGAAGCAAAGTCTGCTGCCTGTCATATGTTAGCCGGGGTCGAACAAGGGGGGATGAAATGTTGTCGCGGCATTCCTGGATAAACTTGAGCGCATGAAGTTCCAGGACAATCGTAATGGAGTGATCCATTAATGGAGTGATTCATTTTCTCGTCCCTTCTATTTATTACCGACTGAAGAATATCACCGGGGTGGTTGGTGGGGGGGGGTTTGGGTCGGACAGAGTGAGTCGGGGGCCCACTTTCCAACAATGCCCTGTCGCCATAGCAACGGCTCAAACATCCCCGCATAATCAGTAGGGTTACTTGCAGGGCGGCGGCTTGCATCCCCTCAGCCAATGAGCCTCCAAAAGACGAGTCTAACGCATTCGGCGGTGAGCGGTGGAACGTGTCGTCAGACGCTTTTTCCACTTGCACCTTGTTTACCGCGCACTCGCAACACGTCAATGATGGACTTCGGACGTGTGGCCTTTCCATCCACAGGGGCTTCGCACGTTTATCTGCCGTTTGTAGGCGCGCGACACAACGTCTCCCCGGGGATTCTGATAGCATCCCGGAACTCTGTGGGTCACACAACCCATGGCCCAGGCGTTGTGTGTAGATTCCCCCTCCCGCTGCTCAGGGATGATCTCTCAAAACAGTGTACATTTGAATGTAATAGATCAACCAGCTACTAACCGCGTCCCCTTCCCCACCTCCCCACCTCCCGCCCCCTGGCCTTCTGCTGTGGCTAGCTGTCTTTCAGGTCTGGAGTTGGGCGGAGCCTGCGTTGGGGGGGGGGGGGCTCATTTGCATGTGAAAGCCAGGGGTGAGCTGTGTGGTCAGGGAGTCAACAGCCGACTGGGAAGCCCCATTCGACTCCCATTTCCTTCTCCTGCCAGCGTTATTTAATCAATCCTGTCCCCATTGCGCGCAGCCAAACCCTCCGTCACGGGCCCACGGTCTGCCCACTGCAAGGCTCCTCCCCCGCTCTGGAGGGCCCACCCACAGACGGGTGACTGAGTGCAAGCACAGTTGTGCGCACACACACACACACTGCCCCCTCCAAACCCTCCCCCGTTAGGTCACATGACTCCTGTCACCATCCGTCACATCGTGACAGCACTTAGAGGGGCTGATTTATCTAATTAGCAATCAATTAGCTTGTTACCACTAGCTGTAATTACCTTTTATAGAGAAAGGAGGAGGGCAGCTGGTGTCACTTATAAAACCTGGGTGACTGGGCCCTCCTTCCACCCGCCTATCAGGCCCCCATCTGACTGAATTAAAGGCTGAGGAGCAAACCTGGTCTCCTGGGACCTGCTCTTCTCCTGTAGGGTTCTTCAATCCACGTTTAATGAATACAGGGCAGCCTAAATAGGTAAAGGTCGCTTTTGAATGGTACCTTTAAGGCCGTTAGGGTTTTCCCCCCCGCCGATCGAGTGATGTGGCCTCTATAAATACGACACAGCTAATTTTAAACATGCCCATTAACGGGGTCAGACGGGCTCTCTGACGTTCTGAACCCCCCTGTGGCGGTTATGTCTACGGGGCATCGTGCGGGGTGACGTTGTCTCCGACGGGGCCCGCGAGGTCCCGGGGAAACTGACCGTGGTGGTCCCGTGTGGAACTGAGGAAGTCGAACACCTGAAAATCCATAGGTCGTCGTCGCGATCGTTGTAAGTCGCACATGAACTAAATATCTAGGGTCGGCAGCCATGCATGCGTGTGTAAGGAGATTTCCCCGTGCTTACATGCCCAAGATATAACATCCAATTTGAAGCTCGTGTCATGGCAACATAATTAATATGCACATGATTATGTTATCGTAAGACTCCAGATTACAACTAAAACAAGGATTTGTCAGCATAAGCAGTCAGAGCTCTTGAGCTTTTGGTTCCATACATTTTGGTCTAGCTACTTTGCAAGCAGGCTTGCATAATTTGAGCCCTTAGCCCTAAATTTATTGACTGTCAATGTCATAGCATTGCCAGATGAAGAAGACTTTGGGTTACAGATCTCATGCTGTTTCCTTGCGGTACCACCTTCATCAAAAGTACCTCAGAGTAAATAACAAAAACACGGTTGTGAATAATGTTTGTGCCGTTCAATAACGCAAACACAATGATCAATGTCCCTCTGTTTCAACACCTCAGAGCACCACAGGCAGCTGTTGTAATGAGTATGTGAGGTGAAACGCGGCCAGAACAATCTAATGTGCTAACTAATCAAAGAAGAACTCTGAGCAGTGTAGCTCTTCTGGCTCCTTGTTTCGTTCCGCCTTCAGTCGCGTTATTGGCTCTTGGAGAGTTTTAGGAGGCTGTCATTGGTGGGATTCCTCCAAGTTGGTTCTCCGGTTCCTAATGCCGTGACAGTCTGCATTCCCAGGCAAATGATCTCAGAGAGCCGGTGAACTCCCAGTCCATCTCTCTACTCAACATCTCACTGTCTTCCCTCCCCATTAAGCCACACTCTGGAAACAAAGAACAGAAAGCGAGAAGGGGTTAAACTATTCCGATACACCTGCGGCCTTTGTCCGGCCCCGTTCTAATTCAGCTCACCTGTCCATTCCTCACCACACTTCATCTCCTAGAAGCATCTTCCACCACGGAATACAATACATTTTATTTATTAATCCCATCCATTCACCGAGACTTATGCCCTCTCCCCAATACTATCCTTATCAATGTATTTTTTAGGATTTATTAAATTCACACCACTCTGAATCCTTTAATCCTAATACGGAGTTTATCCTCGACCCATGTGAAAATATAAATTACGAGTAACAGGGATATATGGGTCTTATAAATACAATATCTCTCTTCGACCATGGCTGTTTACTTCATACTTCCAACGGCATCTGGCAAACAATGGTCCCCTCTGAGAGGCAAGGTTTATCCTATATGTTCATATTATGCAGGGTCAAGCTCCGGCTCATATATCCGAGGGTGGTGTCATTAATTTGAAATTTCCAACCTGCGAGTGCACACAGTCCCTGGGCACAAAATGACTCGCTACATTAACTAAATGGCCAGATCTGGAGCCCCGCTTGTGTAATGAGATGAGTAGGTAAGAATTGTGGCTCGTCCATCATCCTGCTCAGTCCGATCTGCGTTCTTTTACCCCTAACGGCGGCGGTGATCTCGCTGATGTCATCACACTGCACATAAATCAGGTGTCTGGGGAAGCCCACGCTATTCCTTAATGTCCCATTATGCCCTATTAGCGAGCGTGTTCCAAAATCACTATCGACGAATGAATGAGCGGAGGTGGCCATTGGGCGTGGTCGGGAGTGACCGTCTGCTGTTCGGCCAATAGAAAAGCAGGACAAAGGGTGACCACGGTGGATTGGGGAGTGACAGACTTTGGCCTATGAGGAAGAGTGTGTGATGTTGCAATGAATCGTTCTTTTATGAAATGATAATTGTTCTGTCACACACAGACAAGGTGTTAGTGAAAATACACGAGGACCAACACAAAAGAAGATGAAGAACAACGAACAGATTGTGTTGGTTAATACTATGTAAATAATCCGTAGGTTGGAATGTTTCCGCAGCCCGTGTCATTTTCTCTTTTAACCTCCTTTTGGGGTCACGGAGAAGGTCATTTCCTGCTGTTTGAGACGTTTTGGAAACTACTGATGGAACATGAAGGAACAAAGAACAGATTCTCATGACTCTAGGATGATCTGGTATTTGAGTCTTTTTCAAAGTGTCCCGGATCCAGATTACATTAAACTACTATATGGGAAATTTAAGTTTACCTACTGTAGATTTTTAAAGATTAGGGCAAAACTTATTAACCTAAATTATAAATTTCCATTCTACAATATGAAATGTTTGCAATTGTTAAAATGATCATGATATATTTGTGCCATATCCTCTGTGGCACTGCTAACGATACGATTCCCGCCACCCTGTTTAAAAAACGTTTGTGACTAAGTTAATGTCCCGATTGAACCGAGTTACATGCCATGTTTATATCTCATGAACCCTCCAAACTGAATATCCCACTCAGAACACGTTCCGAAACAAACGAATTGTACAATATGGGGGAAGGCAGAACATCACTATTAATGTGAGAGAATGGAGCTCCGGTGACAGGAGGGATAATATAGCCTCATAATACCCCTCATCCCTCATCCACAGGCAAACACTGGGGCCTGCCAGTCAGATCATCAATGGCTCTCTCATTCTGATTAATTGATTCCCTCTCTGGCTAGGCCCTTTCCTTGGCCACAACTCAGCCCAGTGCTCTCCAGTAAAATCAATCAATTCCCCCCAAAACATGCTAAATAGATAGCTTTGGTGCTGGAACCCGTACAAGACAACAAGCGAACCGCCCCATAAAAAAAAGTAATTTCCCCCCACCGCTAACGTTTGCTATTAATCATTCATAACAAACTACTGTTTGTAACTGCGCGTTGGTATAATAATCCGGAAGAGATGTAGATATTTCCAGAATGTGGGAGGAACCTTTATACTGAGGTGGCTCGAATTAGTTGCAGGGTTAGTTTTTTGCCTCGTTCTCAGTCCAAGGCAATGTCTTGTACTTATCAAATGCACTGAATAACATGAACAATGTTAACAATGGAATTCCTGCACAGAGTGACGCCATAATCCGTAATCAATGTATTATAGATTCTAACACACACGATGTGAAAATGAATTCCATTGGAGTCGACTGTAGGGCAGACTTTGTCAATTCCACTCAATCCATCCTTTAATGAAAAAACATTTTCAGTTATATGTTTATCGTTTTTTATCTCCTTTCTCCTCTGTGTGATGCCATGTTGTTCCTGCCTCTTTACCCACACCATCTCGACATCAGGGGACGGTTCTACCACAGCATGTTGGCTTGGCCATGCATGTCGGCAGAACCGGCCCCAGACAAAGAGTCACTTGGGAGAGGGTGGAGGAGCCACTGTAGCGGGTGACACCAGCACACACCTCCTGAACCGCCTCACTGCGGCAGCAGCCAATCACGTCGCTGGACTGCGGGAGCGGGAGGAGCCAAAAGCACAGCTTTTCCATTCAAGCACTTTGGTAGGCAGCCAAGTGCATGTTGCCGTTTGATGGCAAACTCACTGCTACACCTGTTCCCACCAGCTGGCAAATGTAACCTATGTCACGGGGATATGTCAGAGAAATGCAGGTTCAGTCTATCAGACGACTTGTGTGTGTGTGTGTGTTTATGTGCGTACAAGCTTATGTACCCTGCAGAATTATTGGCGCCCTAGGGAAAATATACTTCAATCAACAAATAATACAAATCTTAACTTGTTCAAAGCAACCACATTGCAACAATAAACTATTATTTTATTTAAAAAAACTAAAAACACAATTATTGGCACTTCTGCATTTATTAGTTGCTGGCAGAGGCCCAAAATCTCCTGGTACTGGATTGATTCCATGTTGCCATGTATTCTAATAATGTTGCTGTAAAACAGCCCCACAACATCCCAGGTCCACCACAATACTGCTGTTCTTTTCTGCATGACGGAGGGTCTTTTAATGCCAAATCCACTGTTGCTGTTACTTGCCAAAATGTTTAATCTCACCAGATCTTGGAAACGGATTCCCATCAAAGCCATTTGAACAAATGCCGGCACTGAAATTTGTGGTTGGTCAACAGCAGAGGATGTATCTGGATACTCATAATCGGAATACGCATCAATTTGATTATGTTCATGAGCGTCTGTATGTTTGCCAAATAGTTGGGGCACACGTTTTTCCATAAAATAATTACTACTCAATGAGGATTTAATTATTTATTTCAAAAATGTTCAGTCAACTGGATTGTAGGGCCATATGATTTTTTTATTGTATGATCAAGCAGACGAGAAACAATGAATTTCCTCAAAGCCGCTTCCCATTTACCTAGGGTGCCAATAACTACGGAGGTCATCGTACGTGTGTGTGTGTGTGTGTGTGCGTGTGGATGGTGTATACCGGACAACAAAGGGATATCAATAGATGCCTTTTTTTGCGTGTCTGTTTTGTGGCATGTGCCCTTCTGCTTGATCACAGATGTGTGCTGGTAGTGATAAAACCCCTGAACCATGGACCCAATACCCTCCCAATCTCCCACTGAAATGGGAAAAAAGGCATTTGCATGGTGTAATTATAGCTGGGAGGCCCCGGCTTTTTGTCCACAGCCACTGGGGTGATGTTGAGAAATTAACGTTCAATGGCTGCCTAAATAGGTGAGAAACAAAAAGGGGATAGAGGTCAGTTGGGCATGATGTTCTCCTCTGATTGATATTCACGCGCTCTGGGAGAAATTGAATTGCACAGATGCTTTGTTGTGCTCAGAGGAAGGAAGCCGGTCCACCCTTATCCAGGGACATAACAGTGCATGAAACACAAGATGGCCGATGCAGGGCTAAGCCACAGTCCAGTCCCAACAGTCCAGGTCCTACTTTTTGTTTGTTTGTTTGTCCATTATTTTACCAGCTGGCTGCATGAGCCCACAACACAGTGCCGCTGAAGGCATTGGGATGTACAAAATTCATCACAGAGTACACAGTTTTCTCCGTAACACATAGCTTTGAAGGCTATTCTTTCTCTCGAGTTTTAATTATAATGCATTTGTACCCAAGACACAGTATGTGTGGTTCTGTGATCCTAATGCCACCAAACACTGGATTAAAATGTTGCTGTTGAGATATTCACATTTCCTTCGATATTAAAATGAAATCGATGAATCCGGTACTCATCCCAAAAAATATAAATGTATTTAACAGCTGTCAATCAAAATGGTTCCGGTTAATATTGAAACCATGTCATTGCATTGTATAACGTGTTATCCTGTTGTCAAGTCTGCCTCTCTATTACAACCCGATCGGGAAGTTAATAACATTCCAGACATGAGTGAACGCACTCAGTTGAGGTGGACGTTTAGGGCATAGATGTCTGGCTGCGGTATCTCAGACTGTCTGTCTCTAAAACAAACTTCATGGAGAACTCACTCAGCCTTCCAGCCACTGCATTCCTAAATGATTACATTAACTTTGCATCGGTGGCCGTACATTTGGCCTGACGTTTTTACGGCCATTACCTGTTTAGCAACATTTTGCAGCATATGGGGTGAAATACAGCCTCAGATAGCATGAAATTGCGACTCCCAAACTGTTTAGTAAGGACTGAGTGTTTCTCACGCATATACAAACACATGCCCACTGGCTTAAAAAAGGGTCTAAATAGGCTGTCTGGAGGTAAAACAATATCGGAAACTTACCATAAACGTACCATAATATTAAAACAATAATTGTTATATTTCTCGAATAAATTGGTGTCATTTTGTATGCAGACTTGCGGTCAGGAAATGCTTGGAAATTTTCAGTTTGCCGCTGAGCCTGAAAGAACCGCAGACTGAGCTACTGAGCCTGTGTGTGTATTTGCGTGTGTTTGGTAGTGCCTGTGTGTGCGTTTGTGTGTGTATAGGTGTGTTTGACTGCGCATATCCGTTTGTTTTTAAATGCTCGTCCATGAGGGAATGTGTGTGTGCGAAAATGTGAGTGCCAGCTCTTGCATGTGTGTGTGTGCGTGTCGGCACCATCGCTCCATCTCCCCTGCTGCTTCCAGGAGCTGACAACTGGATAATAGCCTTTTTACTTTTCCAGGGCAGGAGCCTGGAGAACTAATGTGATTATAATTCATTATTCAAATAGAAAGGTGAGGAGAGTCTGCTGTTGAAATATAAGAGCATGACAATAGCGTCATTACATTTTATTTATAATTCAGATTTTTTTTTTGCTAACATGGCAACTCACCGTAATGTAGGACCGGAGGGAGGCTAAATGAAGGGCTGATATGTATCAACCTATCACGGGAAAGATGGGGACGTATTGACTTGAAAGAGGCCCCTTTTCGTAAGAGAGGAAGTTAGAGAGCTAGAGACAGGGTAGAGCTGTGGTACGACGTGCGTCGTGTTAAATCTGCCACGAAGAGAAAAACCTACGTAGCCACATATGAGTATTCATTGGACGTAAACAACAGTCTTGGGGCTGCAGAAAAAACACCTCGGCTTTGAGATTCGTTGGACGATTGATTTAAAAAATGTTACAAAGGCCATTTTCAAACAAATGTAATAGGCATGGAACCTCACATTTGTCCTCCAGCTGATTTCTTTAAACGTATGGGGCCCAGCTCAATAACTTTATTTTTGGCCTTCCATGAATCTTATAAGGTCTAACAGATGTCACCATTAACTCTCCACTGCTCAATGCCCTTGAGAGTCAGGGGGACAAACAGGGCTTGTAGTGAACGTTCTTAGGACATTGGCGTTGTATATGGGAAATGGGTGAAATGAGTGTGATATGCATTAGACAGGCCAATGTGAATTCTGCGAGCTGTTTAAAACTCACCAATGGAAATGTGCGATCTTATACAAAGGGGTAACTTTTTTTCCTGCCCATGCCCCATGAACTATGCTTACTACGGTCTAAATTTTCTTTTATTGCCTGGTTAAAAGCCTTAATGTGGTAGTATTTTAGTCCATACAAATGTCCTTACTTAAGGCAAGTCCTCAGAGAAAAACATTCCACGCACGCGTGAGATGGCTAAATACAATAAATAAAATATTCAACCCCACTCTGTTCCACCTGACACCCATCTGCGTCAAATCTCAAATAACACAATTTACTCAAATTCAATTATGGTACATCACTTTCATGGTGATACTGAGGAATCTTTTTAAATATCCAACTATAGCCATCCTTTTTAACATAAACATTTGGTTAAAGGAATGCAAGCTTCGACTTGGCGAGCCAAGCTCCTAATAAAACCAGAGAAGTGGGCAGGCCGTACAGCACTAGCTAGCTGTCCGTGGCGGAGAAATTAAATTCCCTCGGCTCAGACTGAGATCTGGATCTGGGTAGCTGTTGGGGAGGCTATAACTTGGAGCTTTGTTTGTTAGGATAAGACCTAACAGTCAGGCACCCATGGTGATTGGGGAGGTTTGATGTCTGGGATCCACACTGAGTCACAACAGGGAAGAAGCTCAAGTGGAACAAGCACGAGATCCTTAAGCAGGCACTCTTATCCGCTGCAAAAGCAAGAAGAGCTATTAGGATTGCAAAGCGCCTTGCTCAAGGCCACAGCAACGTCTATCTCTTTCGTCCGTTTGGGAATGAAACCTGCAACCTTTGGGGAATTGCCGCTTTGCTTTCACCACTAGGCAATCTGCCGTCCACCATATCACATGCTGGCATGGGCACAGATTTTTGGGTGAAAACCCTTCTTCTAGGGGAACCCCAGACATTTCACAATTTGTTGATGCTCCAAAAAAAGAATAGCTGATATGCTAACCAAGGATTTGTCTTGATTAGCTAGCAAGTGTGGTTAGATGCGTTAGCTCCGGACATGGAAAATAATGGAATTGTTGAGGGTTCCTGAGGAGAAGTTTGAAAACCTCCACTTTAAACGAGTAATATATCGTGGCAGCCAAAGCCCTTAAATATTACAACAGCAGTAGAGGTAGAAAAGAGCAATTTAAATCCCTGGCGTTTACTAAGCTCAATTTTAGGAAGTGATCCGGAAAGAATTGTCAGTTGTGTGGTGGGATGTTCATAGACTCCATAGTTCCCTGTTGTTGTCTAGTAGTTGATACATTTTAGCTTCACTTTTAACTTGTACTTTTTTCCAGGTTGTATATTTACCTCAAGTACGATATCATAATGTCGGAATCCAAAAATGTCATTCACACCACAGCTGCCAAAATGTCACATCCCTGTCACCTCTGTCGAGTCATGAGGTGATGGAAACCCACAAAAAGCTGTTGAGCACAAAGATTGAATATGCATCCCTTACACACACTATCTGCCAAATCGGTGACATGTACCATCTTCACAGGCAATAACCACAGACTCTACTAGATCAAGAAACAGCCCTGCTGCTGTTATCCACACACGGGTCGAAAACCTTTCCTTAATGGCAACCAATTATATGCCACGACTAGACAGGGCGTGAGTAGTGCTGGGGGGGGGGGGGTCCTGTGTTGTTTCCTGAGTCCTTAAACAGTTTAGAACAAAGATACTGATTTCCATCGGTAATCGCCACCTGCCTGGACCTGGATACAAACCAGAACGTTGAAACGGAGGACAGCCCTCGCTGTCGCGGGGGATATCCACGCAGACTCCTGTAATTTCCAGGAGGAGCTGACTGTAAGCTGCCAAGCCTGACCTGCTGTGATGTCATGCTGGAGGATGATGAAGCAGCGCCCAACCTGACCTTGTGGCGGGGTGGGTGGAGAGGGCTCCCATTAGCGGGGGCACCAGGAAGGCCATTCCCCTGCCCTGACAGCAGAAACTGTCCAGATAAGAGTGAAGGATGAGCGCTGAACAGCCACCCCCTTATCCTCTACATCTCACCCTCCCCCCAAACCGGCCGTCCCAACCTCATCCCCGGCAGGCACAAATGAACCCGATCCTACCTGGAGACAAAAGTAAAGGTGAAAATTATGTCATCCAATAAGGCGCCACAAAAGGTGACTTTGTTAAAAGTCCTGTGTTGCCTTATTGATTCGGAAAGTTACCCTTTTTTTATTATTATTTGAAATGTCAAAATGTACAGAAACCAATTTGTCAGTCTATTCTTGTGCAATGAAGGCTGTTCCATGTGAGAATTTGCACAACATTTTGCACTACTCCCTTCACCAAACAACGCAAACTCCCTTTACAAAACAACCCAAAATCTACACCTGAATAGAAAGAGGAGTGGGAGGCCCTGGTGTACAACTAAGCAAGAGGGCAAATACAGTAGTTCTCAACTGGCAGAATTGAGTCAGAGTTATTACTCTGTCCCGTTTTTGTGTTCTTTTTATTGTTCAGTCTGAGATATGGCTTCTTCTTTGCAATGTAAGAAAACTAACAGACAGAGCCAAAAAAAACTTAGCCGTCTAATTGCAGTAATCTAACAGCTCAGGAAGGTTCTCTCTGATGACCGTGGTGTGTGTTGTTCAGAGACATTGCCACGCTTTGCAGTGCTAGCTCCTCAGCCTTAAATAAAGAGTAAATACCCTGGTCGGGGGGACACGGGTAAGCCCTGGCGCCCACATAGTCTTTTCTACGCCCGTTGCTCCACCACCCCCACCATCCCATCCGTCCCACCCCGCCGAGCGCATAGGAATTGTGGGAAGACTGATGTCTGCCCCACTTTAGATAATTAATCACGTTGTGAGTGAAACGCGGCTTCGCGGAAGGGAGTGGAGAACCGGGAGCGGGTCGCCGGATGAGGGGCTTCTCCCAGGCAAAGATACATCATGGCTCGTTGGGGTGACATCCAGGAGGAATGTGTCCCCTAGTTTTCGTGGAGATCCTCGGGTCTGCCGCGCCATCTCTCTGCACGTCTGCCAAGCGTCGCCTTCAACGCAGTTCATAACGCGGGGCACCAATCATGTCTCCCCGCCGCCTGTGAATGCACCCCGTTAATATCCCCGGCGAAGGGTCCTCGTCCTGCGGGGACGGCAAAAATATGAGCCCTCTTGCCGTCGAGCCCAGACACTGACTCCGACGAATTCGTTTCCAGCTGTGGTGCGACAGAAAGCAGTGTTCTGGACGCCTTGGGAACCGGGTTCTCTTGACCTGACGAGTGACAGGCCATTCTCCACACCCCCGAGGCCTCCTCCACACCCCCGGGGCCTCCTCCACACCCCCTAGGCCTCCTCCACACCCCCGGGGCCTCCTCCACACTCCCGAGGCCTCCTCCACACCCCCGAGGCCTCCTCCACACCCCCGGGGCCTCCTCCACACTCCCGAGGCCTCCTCCACACTCCCGAGGCCTCCTCCACACTCCTGAGGCATCCTCCAAACCCCCGGGGCCTCCTCCACACTCCCGAGGCCTCCTCCACGCCCCCGTGGCCTCCTCCACGCCCCCGTGGCCTCCTCCACACTTCCGAGGCCTCCTCCACACTCCCGAGGCCTCCTCCACACCCCCGGGGCCTCCTCCACACTCCCTAGGCCTCCTCCACACTCCCGAGGCCTCCTCCACACCCCGGAGGCCTCTTCCACACTCCCGAGGCCTCTTCCACACTCCCGAGGCCTCCTCCACACTCCCGAGGCCTCCTCCACACCCCCATGGCCTCCTCCACACCCCCGGGGCCTCCTCCACACCCCCGGTGCCTCCTCCACACCCCGGGGCCTCCTCTAACGAACGACACAGGTAACAGGTACAGCCACACAAAATACAAGGAGGAGGAACTCCGGCTGCAGCACATCATCTTTTATTGGAGGAAGATGCAGTGCCAAACGCCATCCCTTGGACCTCATCAGTACGGCGCTTGTCGGGTCCACTGAGTCAATTCACTGGTGTGAAATGTGAATCTTTTCCAGGTTACTAAACAATAGAAATCTATTGCTTCCACTGGCTAGTAACTAATAAAGTAGCTCAGTTTTTGTCTAGTGAAAACGTTTTTATGAAAGAATCCATTAACGTGGAAGTATCTTCTCCCTAATGCCTATTCTTATGAAATCAACGACATGATAACATATGAACATCTTTTTTTATTCACAATACTATGTGCGTGTACAGTTGTCCTGTAACCTTACTTCGTTTTTTTAATGGTCCTTACCTTGTGAATCCAGTTAATATTAAGAATACAATTTCAAACTTGAAACCCAAAGCATGAATCTGCTACCAAAAATGACTCAATAAACATTTTGTGGGTGTGAACAGCCCCCAAAGTAATTAAAAAGGAAAACGCTGCAGAACAAAGCAACTGGATGAAAAGCTTATGGATAGTGTTGTGTCATGGCCACTGGCTGCATGCCACACCGTAGAGATACATGTCAATGTATAGCCAGACTGGTGAAACCCTTTGCTTCACATCAGGGATCATTCAACAGCCAGCTCTGGAAGTGTGGATGACCCCCCCCCACTCCCCACCCCCCGATTCAGAAATGCAAAACATCTTCCCATCGGATCCTGCATGTTGGATGGATTTTGACCCGCAGCTAACTCCTAAAACTCAACAAACACAAATGACAGGGTGATCAAGCTGATGCCTAATTGTTACTTTTGGCTCCCTGTTCAGGGTGTGGGGCCACGCTTCAATACGAATTCACCAGAGGCCCTTGAGTGCTAGACAAAATATAGAATACGTTCTTCATTCCCAATTTTGTTATGCGTTCGCTAGCTTTGAAGACTTTTCTGATTCAACCCTGGGGTTTACCATTCGCGGCATTACCTAACGGAAAAAAACCTCCTGTCAGTTAGCGACTGATTGCACGCGCAGCCAATTGGAACGCCACCATTCTTAAATTCACCATCAGCGACCAGCGGTGGCGTCACGATTTTTCACCACGCAAAATGGAAATGGGATTTAAACGTTCCCTCTGTCCATCTTACGAAGCATAGCAGAAAGAGCCATACCGTGGAACCCCGGGGCGTCATAGGGTTCCTCCAGAACCATGTGTGGAGCGGTGTAGCAAACAGTTTCATTTTCCCCCTACACCGAAAGGATGTGTGCCAGACAAATTAGAGAAATATATATCAGAGAAAATGACTTTGTTACAAAGCCTGGGTCATGTACCTTCTGAGGCTTTGGGATGCCTCCGTGAGTTATCGTGTTATCATTCCTTCCTGTCAGTCCATTATTATGTGGAGGTTCACTGACGCTTGGATAATGTTTCACTCCTCGTTCCTTCTGGGCCTTCAGATCCTGACCCGCTGAGCCCCACTCATAACCGGGAGACTTTTAGGACTTCATAAGTTTTCCCAGGGAAAAGCCACAAGACTGATTCGGCTGTAATCTTATACAATGTGTTTATCGAAGCCAGGTCTTCCACATTGCCAGGCCGCTGGAGACCTAACGATATCGGTTGTCATCAGTCACTGGAAAGTTTACGAATCGGTTACATAGGACCAAGAAAAGGCTACATAAGGGTATGCCTGTCGCATAATATCGGTCAAGTTGTGACCTGATTGCGGTTGCACATTTTATGACGGTTTCAAGTGAGTAAGCAAAGACTGGTACGGACACGGAAAGAGACAGAAACTCTGATGCCGGAACCCTGCTTTTTAAGGTTGTTTTTTTTGTTATTCAAGCTTGCATAAAACAAGACTACATCAGAAGTATACAACAAAGAGTTGAAACAAAACAACCACACCTGATATAACTTTGGGGAGATATTAAAAGGCCTTCTTTTCTTTCTATTAAAATGGTATGAATGTTGACACTGATACAGTTCTTTATTCAACAGTCTTGAGAGTTAAGGTCTGGCGGTTGCGGTTTGAAATGGACAGAATGTGCTGGAATAATTTCGTACCATAAAGCATCGGAATAGGCTTCAAACCCAATCGGTAGTTGAAGCGATAGGAATGTGCCCCCCCAAAACCCTCTTTCTGTAAAAAACGGAGAGATCGGGTTGGACAAACATACATTGTTAAAGAGAGATGTAATTGCATGTGTGTGGACCATTGGTCCAATACGTCCATGTTGAAGTTTCAACCATGTTTTGAAACCATAGACAAAACCGCAGTTTGTTATTAACATAAAACAACATTTTTACAAAACAAGACATTATATTTTGGTTCTAATGCAGTAAAAAATGAGCTAATGCGCCATTTAGTGAATTAGTAAATAGATAGTTAGAACAACAACAATGCCTAAGATTCACAATTCACAATGAGTGATACAGACTGGAGCCTATCACGTGTGTCTGTCTGGAGAATTGAGAGGGGGGGACATTACATTCTAATCCAATCCTGGCAGCCGGCTCAGCTAATACCCCTCCCATTTCTTTACTGGCTGCGGAACATAGCTAATATAGTAGTGTAAAGTGGGTCACACTATTGTTGGCAGCTGAGAATTGGACTCCTTTTTTTCCCTATGGTGGACAATAAACACAACAGTCTTATAAAGTCTTTCCAGCCACTCAACCTGTGTTAATCTTGAAACTAGTTCATGGCCCTAAACACTCCCACCCTGAAAGTTACAGTGGAACAGAAATTTTGAGGAGTTTACTTGCTTTCACTGTTTCCACACCCAATTACTCAACCATTTCTTGATATACCATACTGGCTTGATGAGCTGAAGAGCCCTGAATGAATCATTGAGAATCTCTCATGCAATAAGAAAATGTATGTTCCTATATGTATTTGGGAAATATATTTTTTAAATATTTGAAATTGGCCACTTACATATACTCATTGAAAATATGTATTTAATACATTTTAATATGGATGTATAAATGTATTTGGAATATATTCATACATTCTATGCATTTTAAAATTAATGTGTTTCGATGTACATTTAAAATATATTTAATGTATTGAATACATATTCTATTAATAAAAATGGGCAACATTTTCAAATATATTTACCAAATGTATCGATCAATACATTTGAAATATATTTTAATTTCGTTTTCAATAACAATGAAAACCAACTGCACTGAGACAAGTAATTCTGTTATAGGGGATGTAATGATAGACAGAGCCTGACCAAATGACACTACTTTCAGCTATTTGTAGCAGTCTCTTTATAACTAATGTTGTCCAAAGTCTTATGAGCAGAGAAAGCTTGTCCACAAATGAGCTATTCCCTGACTGATTATAAGCTGGGGTTGGGTTGGGCCCATGTGGCCTCCATCTTGAATGTACTACAGAACAACTCCTCAAGTTGACAACGCTGAATCAAGACGCCAAACAGACCGTCTTCCCGAACAACCGAGGGCTCTGGGAAGGTTGTCTCCATCAGTTTGGTTAGGCCAGCGAAATAACATACACGTCCCACTGAACCATCTGAAGACGTCCATTTAAGAGAGCTGTTTAGCGGTTGTGGATACATAAACTCTGGCTGAACCCCATATTTTGGCAGCCTCCATTACTGCTTGCTTGGGATGAGGCATTTGGGTCTGAATCTAAGGAGCTGACATCGGGCAGACGGCAGACATGATATCTTATTTTTCTGAGCTACGCTGACACAAATTCAACTCCACTCATTATTTTCTTATGTCTGTTGAAGTTACACAAATACGTCCAATGGTACGCACCCAGAAGGGAATGAGCAGTTGGCTTTTAAACTCAAATGATTCTCACATAATTTTTTTTACACAGGAGGATACAGACATTCTCTATGGGTCACGGCTCAAACTTTTTGGATTGGAGAAATCCTTGACCCCACAAGAGAAAGAGAGAAAGAGAGGGAGAGAGAGAGAGATCAAATTTAGCGATCGGTAAGCACATGCATGTGTGTGCGTTTTTATCTGCCAATCTTTGTTGAATATAAAACATGTGGACGGTCCATTTTTTCTGTGTGCATGAACGTTAGTGTGTGTGTGTTTTTGGGAGTGACTGAATGACTGAGATAGAAGAGTAAGGAAAGTATGGTAAATGTGAATGCACTGTACATCTTAAGACCGTAGAAATCTCAGAAACATTCAATTGGAAATCGTGCAATGCTTCATGTGGTCCAGAAGTATCCGGAACATTGCACTAGGGATTTAAGTTGTTGAGTAACATCATAGCAGTGTATTTGTTAGTGCTCGACTACATTGTTGGATCCCTTCATCTGGAAAATCCTTTTTAAATGAAGCTACCTATCCCCTCCACTTCTTAGATTCACCCACAGAGCAGATCACAAAAGTTGAGGAGTACTCAAACAAAAGGACTGTCTTAAATTTAGCTTTCTCGCTAGTTCATTAATTAGCTATCTTAAGCCTTTATGTTGCTGCTCACCAACATTCCACTAGCACGGTTGAGATATAAAGCACATCTGATCAATACATATTGTAAGTACATGAAATCTCCATTAAACACAAGCCATCACATCCTTTAGGATGAAAAGAAAAAATGCTAAATTAACTAATGAAATGTGTATAAAATGTGTTACCAAATCTCTCCGGATTCATGTTCACAAATGAGCAATCTGTTAGTTAGCATTCCGGTTGCTTACCTTAAACATTTCATTTGCATTTTTTGTAATTGAGCAGATGCTCTTATCCAGGTCGCCTCACAGGAGCCATAAGGGTTAAGTGCTCTGCTCAAGGCACAACAAATGTGTCACATTTCCAGTTTATTGAGTGAACCTTCCTGTCGCTGACTCAATGCTCTCACCATCAGGCTATCTGCTTTCCCATTCGGTAAACAAGTATTTTATTGTAATGTCACAACAGGAAGTTGGCCGTGAAATGCTGGTCTAATAAACAAAGACAACACCTATAGCTCCTGTTCTCCAAACATGGCACGTGGCATTGTGGCCAAACAACTCCACCATTGACTCATCTATCCAGACCACATAGTTCCAGTAGTTTTGGTCTTAGCCCAGGCTTTGCCTTGCAAATGTCAGCTGTATCTTGACCCCTACCAAACGGTTCCATGGATGTCCATTTACCTTTTCACATTACTGCATTTCGTCCCCAGTCAAGAACTGTTAGCGTGTACAATAAAAGACAGGGCTTTCAAATGTCATGTCCGTATTGCATGGTAATTTACCACAGCGTTAACCACTGTCTCCTGAATGTCCTATGCAGCAAGGTCCTTGCCTACTGCTTCGCTTCCTCGCACTGCCGACAGTGGCTCCAGCGTTTAAAGCTGAACAAACACTGCTCTTCATAAGCCAAGTGGAAATTGTACCTTTTCAAGCATATCCATTTGAACAGATGTGCTGATTATCAAAAACATATCATTTCACACTGTAGTAGAACCCCCACCACCCCCTAACTCACCAAAAGCTGCAGAACTGGTAATTGTGGTGATTACTGCGGGAGCTTGCTACGCCGCGTGTATCGACAGGAATGTATTAGGGGGGAGGGGGGGGGGGGGCGTTTCCGTGCGCAAACTCGCAACGCGGCGAAAATGTTGCCCGCTACTTTGTGCGGCTACTCTTGTTTGTTTGTCTACAACAATTTGCAAAGCCCATATGGAAAAAGATTTACATTTGGATTCACTGGAGTCACTGGAGTCACTGAATGGGCCCACGCCACCCCGTCTGTGTTTCACTTTTTAATCTTCAATGCGTCGCTTCTTCAGCCATTCCACGCGCACTCCGTGAAGACATTTGGGAGTGCACAATCTTTGGGACACGGCAACCCGCTCGTGTGCCACAACTGCACATTCCACAACGCACAGCCCAGGCGAGGAGATAGATGTGACACGATGGGCATTAGCATAAGTGTCATGTTCAATCCGTCCGCCCGGTTTTTTAATGGCTCGCGCTGTTCTCCGCCAGACTTGGCCTTGTTTGCCGAGGAAGTCGTGAACCCGGGGAGAAGTCGAGGAGACTCGGAGAAAAAGGGGAGGATGCAGCTTGTTCAAATTGATATTGCGCTCAGAGTAATTTGGAGCAGATTTCTTTATTCATAGAGAGGGAGTGTTTGTGGTGATTTCCTTTCATGCTCATCTTCTATCTCTGAAGTCACTCTTGAACATAAAGCATAAGGAGCCCAGATGCAAAAAGAAGGACTTCTCTATCATTACGTGTGTGTGTGTGTGTGTGTGTGTGTGTACACAACCCCAGAAGGCAGCCTGGCAGGCTAAAGCCACTGGCTGTCACACACTCCCATTTCCTTCTCTGTGTCACGTTGCTCTTTCGCTTACATAGAGAAACACTGCTTGAACTTGTTGACTGGTGGCAGAAATGCGGCAGGAAAAGTAAACAACCAATCCTGCATCTACCAGAAGGCTGACATCCAGACAAAAGTGTATATATTCTACCAAGCATGAGGTTTTGACACCCGAGAAAGATGTGCTTTTTCAACTATTGTGAATAGCCCCTATGGTTTTGTGTGTTATCAATCAATATCAATATCAATCTGACTCCTACAGTAGCTGCTAATTGTCTACATGTGACCCAAAGTTAATTTCCTTCGATGCTCGAACCGCTGCGTGTTCTTTGTGTTCAATCTGAGTGTCACAAGGAACTGTACTTTGCCCCCCAGGCAGTTGATTGGCTCTGAGCATAGCACCCGGGGCATTGGACAAAAGGTAGAGTCGGAGTCGCTGAGGAGCAATTGGGGAATCTAGGCTGTCCGTGAAATGAAGACCTGGGTTGCCCAACACTGCTAAGGGTGTGGTCAAAGGAACTGCAGTCATTTTGCCTTGTATGGCACTATCACATGGCTTGTAGTCGGAGGTCATCTGTTAGTGATCGGTCGGCCTGTTAAGGGATTCCTCGTAAAAATCTCTCGCCAGCTCGTTATCCCGGCGTTCTTGTCTACGTTTGGAAATGGGCCGTGATGGATGCCGTGTGGCAGTGTCACTCCCAGTTTCCCGTGTCCGCTCGGATAAACCCGGCCCGTGATCCTGCCGAGGGGTGGATATTCCTCCTGTCCATGTTCCGGGCTTCCACAGCACAAGCCGGTCACTCGGCCTCGCAGAGTCTATAAGTTCAGTTGATCATGTACGAGTGGGAATAATTACAGGACGAGGAACGGCTCTGTAAGACAACTGCTTTGTGTGTGTGTGTGTGTGTGTGTGTGTGTGTGTGTGTGTGTGTGCGTGCGTTACTTTGCTGTGCTGTAGCCCGATCCGTCCTCCCACCATGACCTCCAACGTCATCGTTGTCATGTTCCAGCTCGGACTTCCGAAAGCCTGGGTGAACAGCCATGACTGCTCTGCCAGGTTAAGCTATTAGAAAAAGCCGGTTTGTTAACGAGCCAAGAATCCAGCGTGTCCGATTCTCTGGCCTGGGTGTGGGGGGTGTTTCTGCGTGCGTGCAACATACAGGCACATTCGCTGAGGACGATGCATTGGCACCGGCAAGACAAATTTGAAATCCTTTGCTGGTTGCCAAGTGAATTATAATCCATGTCCTGTGGTAATCTGCCGTTTGTTGCCTTGACATAGCGTCTGTCATTATGCTGGGATGGCCACAGACACATAGCGTCTGTCATTATGCTGGGATGGGCACAGACACAAGCTTAACGCCAGAATCTGACACCTTTTGCGATGTAGCCGTTTTCTATAAACAATTGTGTAGGTTTCCGTTAACATTGAGACGGAAACCAAGTGCCAAACTACCCATTTTCTGTTGTGTTCAAACCCCGTGTAGGCATTGCGTGTTTGTGCTATAGACATGTCTTTGTGATAAATGGGCACTGAGCCACAGTGTTTTTGTAAGACAAGGGTGGATCGCGATGGGCCCAAGGCTGATCTTTTTCTACAAAGAGAGCGTGTAAAATCCTAACAGTCACTCTATTGTTATTACTCAAACTATTGGAATATATCTATTAACAGCAAAGCTCAAAAACACATACTGATGATTATGGTATTTTCTGTGGGGCCCGCTAGCCACACTAGTGTAAATTGACGGTAGTGGAAGTCCTACATCAAGGGACATCCCAGGATATAGTGGTGTCTGTAATACCCCCCCCATGTGTCGCCGGCCAGTTAGATTTCCGTTATAGACTGAGTAAACAATTTCAGTAAAATATTTTATCAAAATATAATTTGTCTGTGAATCTGGTGGCGTTTAGTTAGGTATTAGGTAAAAGCGTGCAGAAGAACAAATTGCATGAACACAAATTTTTAGGCAAGGTGGACTTGGAGTTGACGGCGTTCCGGAGACAGTAAAACTAAATCTCAGTCTCTTGTAACTGTTCAACTGTCCACGGCGGTGTGAAACGTTTAAAGGTGAACTGAAAGCAAACATCTATATGTGAAGTGAATGAGAAAAACGTCTGTGTCTGAAGTGAAGGATGGCTAGAAAAAAAAAACTCTATAAGAAACACGCCAACGCTGTCAACTTGTCTGCTAGCAGTTTTTCCCCTGAAGCCACCTACATTGGATCAGCTGCATTTGTTAGCGGAGAGCCAACATGGCCGCCCGTTCGCACATCCCTGCTAGCTTGGCCCACCATGTGGTTTGACTTTGCACCCACTTTTCCACTTGAGGACTTAATGCAAACACAGGAGCACACCTGCCATCCATTAGGGTTTCAGTTATCCAACTCAATACGAAAAGTTAACACTATTTCAATCAGGCCACATTTAAGACACGGGGCTCTTCAGGAACAGGACACACGGTTAAGGAACGGTGCGCTGCTCAAATGAAAAACCCTTGTTCTGTTCTTTAATTCAACTTTTATAATTACAATGCATGTAGAGCGGACACAATTGTCTCTACAATGGGGACCACCATTTGTACTAAACAAGATGTATTTACATTTGACCGCATCTATTATATATTTGTTTCCATTTGTACAGGTGGGTACATGGCGTGTACATGGAGTGTTCTATACAGCAGTCTCCTCTAGCATAACAAACAGATGTTTAATGTTTTATCTTTCTTTCTCCCTCCCGCCGTCTCTCTCTCTCTCTCTCTCTCTCTCCCCCTCTATCTGCCTGCATTAAACCATATAGTTTCTCTACCCCATACAGGATGGGCCACTCTGAAGGGCTGAGCCGAGGGTCATGATCAGGGGGTGGTTTGGTCAGCGTAGGACGCGGGGTCTGTTGGCTTTGAGACGGAGCGGATTGGACACGGCCTGCTGTAGACATTGTTGTTCGTGTGGGTTAGCAGCAGGTTTGTGGGATACTGTTTCCTGTCTTGGGGCGC
>JACXGK010000869.1:43897-86414 GCA_016801125.1 Novumbra hubbsi
TGCCGCCATTCAGACGTGGTCCAAACCGGACCTCAGTGCCGCCATTCAGACGTGGTCCAAACCGGACCTCAGTGCCGCCATTCAGACGTGGTCCAAACCGGACCTCAGTGCCGCCATTCAGACGTGGTCCAAACCGGACCTCAGTGCCGCCATTCAGACGTGGTCCAAACCGGACCCCGTTTTTCTTCAAACTACTTTTGACAGGAGAGACGCACAGCGCAGTGCCCCGTTTAGGACGCCGGGCCGCTGCGTTGGACCGGCCGTGGTCTGGACTTGGATCTGGGTGCAGAGGGCAGAGGGGCCAGAGGGCAGAGGGGCCAGGGGGCAGGGAGGCCAGCCAGGGTTGACGAGGAGTCATCTGTCCTGGCCTGGAAAGATTTCACGCTTCTCCAGATGATTTGTGCCAACCCAGCCTGACGTACAGCTACCTGCTGAGAGTCTCTCCCAATGGGTTTAAGTCAACGCAGATGTATCCGCCATGCCATCGATGAACCCCCCCCCCCCACCACCATACACACACACACGCGTGCACGCACACACACACACACGCGCACGCACACCTAGTTGGAGGCTGAAAAGTTGAAGAACACACGTGATCAGAGCTTTCATACACAGCTGTAGAGACAAGGGCCCTCACAGATGCAGACAGTGGAATGAATATAACAGACAGATACGGAGTGATACATGAATATAACAGACAGATGCAGTGAGATACATGAATATAACAGACAGATGCAGTGAGATACATGAAATAACACATAGATACAGAAATACATCAATATAACACATAGACCCAGAGATACATGAAAACTACACATATTGCAGAGAGATCCATGAATTTAATGCATATGATGAAGTATGATCATTCATTACAACAGGCTGGTAACAAGACAACTGGGGATCTGTGGACACGCAAACAGAAGAATAAATAAATAAGTAATCCAAAATGAAAGTCAATTATGAATCTTATTGTAATGTTTGGGCTTTTCCACAAAGCCATCAATTGCAAGTAAGGAAATTCATGCAAGTTTTTCTCTTATCCGTCTAAAAATCAATATGCCATTATTTGATTTGATTGAAAACTCAATTTCTTGCATTCTCTCAATTGCCCGCTCCTTCGAAAAGCATCTTCGTAGGTTGATAGTGACAGCTCGTAAAACAAACACTTTATGTATAATACCGAACTATACTTAATATCAGTGATTATCTTTACCCATTATATTGTTTTATATATACGTTTTATTCATATATTTAAAAGATAATAATCAAATCTGCATTTCTATGTGAGTTCTCCTAGAGACACTTCACCCACGCTCAGAGAAAACAGAGCTTTAAATCATATGACTATACATCCAGGCTGTGTTATTGTATGAGGAGGCTCCATTCATTTCTTAGCTGAGTGAACTTCCTTTACTGAAGTGTTCACATCACATCTGGCTGGGAGATCAGGCAACGCCCCCATGTCTGTGAGAAGTACAGGAACATCTGTGCTTCAAGACCCCGTCACGACAGTTAGGGAATCAGCATATTAGGGTGTGTCTTAAGGGGATTGTGTATCTGTGTGTTTTTTCTTGAAAAGCTGTATTTATTCATTGTTTTATTCTACAGAGATTACCTAAACAAATATTCCTAAGCAAGTGGGCAGTGTTCCTTGCATCTCAGAGGATGAGCTTGGTTTTGTTTTATGCTCCATTTTAGGGTCTGTCATTTTGTCGAGTTGCCCAGGCATAAAAGCATGTCTCTGTTTCAGGTTGGCTGGCCCTTCTTTAAGATACTGGTGTTGTGTTGTATCCCTGAGCTCTACCAGTGTGCACACACACACAGTACATGTTTGAACACACACACACAAGTAGACATGCACACACACCCACACACTCTCACACAAGCCTACACATATTCACCACACACAAATACCAAGATGAATGAGTATCATTGCAATAAACCAAGTACAAACATGTCACTTTTATAGGGGCATCCGGAGTTCCATTAATTAAGGTGATACGTGCGTTTTCCATAGTTACACAGGTAAATGGTTTCAGTTAATGTTAGTAAAATAACAGTCAAATGTTATGCTTTATTTTATGTGTGTTGAAAAAGACATATTCCATAGCAGACTTAAGATAGGCTTCATTTTTAAATTAGGGCAGAACAAAATGACATATTCCATATTTTCTAAATTAAAATTATTCTAAGAGATTAGATCATTTGTTCATGCATAACCTTATAAATAGATAACATATATCTAATTGTAGAAGATTATGAATTACTCCAAGTGTGGTTCCCTAAAGAAACGAATATGTTATCTTTTTAACCAATGTTTGTAAAATATTTCATTCAGTATAATTTTCATTGCTCTGCCTGTGAAGGAAGTGAAATTAGTTATTTCTTCAGGTCGCCCTCTTCGCCCGAACAGAAATGGTGGGCCTGCTTTTTATCGTTAAAGTTTAGGTTTCCCGCTATTATATTTATTTAAGAGAAATGTCATTGGTCATTTGATGTTCAGTCAAATGAACCGCATACAGCAAAATGTAATAACACAACATTACAGTAATGGTCAACAAGTTAACTACTATAATTATATCACACAATCATATAAACACACTGTTAAAACAATAATCCTGATTATGGCTGGAGCAAAATGTTTTTAAAACCATGGACAGGCTTCGTAGCCCAAAGACATATTATCCATTAACTTAATGAAAACCCATAGAAAAATACTGTGTAAGCAGTAGAAAACCGTGGCTGTGTGTCTGTGTGTGTACGTGTGTGTGTGTAGATAAATAAACAGCTTCAGGGAGCTTCTTTAGTTTTCCTCCGGGAACCCTGGTTTTTAAAACCGTCTCAGCAGGGTACTCTCCAAACTCCGGCGGTGCACATTTGTAGTTAATTACACTAAGCAGTGGGGACTGAATGAGAGCAGCATCGACCTGTTGGGTGAATGTGTAAAGCAATCAGTTAGCTTTCTCCAGCACATATCAGATTTGGGAGTTTGCATGCGAGCACAATAATATTGCCAATTGATTACCGGTAGTATAGGGACTGCATGTTTAATCAAACGGTGTGTATTTGTGTGTGTGTACGCGTGCGCGCGCGTGTGCACGTGCGTTTTGTATGTGTGTACATGTTTGCGTGTGTCTGCGCTGTAGGGTTAAGATCCATGTTTGCCATTACAGCATAGAAATACCACATTCATATTCATAAAACCGAGTTTCCCCTCGGCCACAGGCATACGTGCCTTTTCATAAATTCCAAGTTATGGTCGAAAAATGTAATAAAGACCCTAAAGTCACACGTTTCTGTGTGTGCACGGCTCTTTCTGAGTACTTATTTGTTTGGTCCCCTCGAGCAAGGGTTTTTTGGGGCTGTCTGCACAAGGCTCACACAGGATGTGCATGCTTTACAAAACAAGTTGACAGGTAATTACGAAAAACTCCTGTAAGCTCCATACGCTGTCGCTCTGCATAATGCGTCACTCTAGACCATGACTCAGATGGCTATTAAACTACTGGAAGTCTGAGAACCTTAAAAAAGGAACGAAATGTGTGTCTCACGACCAGCCTTTGGATGAATCCTGTGACAATAAATCTGATTGAGTTTCTTTTACAGTGATACAGAACAGTCAAACCAGTTGAACAAAGAAGTCAAAATAAAAAAATCAAGGACTAATGTACAGTATAAGTCATAATGCCCTGGTTAACGTGGCATTGATATATTGCTAGGTAACATAAAGGAATGTACCTACAGTGTGTTTAAGTAAGCGGAATGTTTTGTGGCCAGCTAAGAAGAGGCTGCCAGATTCCAGAAGTTTGGTCTGATTGGATACACTCTTCTTCTTTTCTTTTTTTTTACAAACATCTTGATTTTACTGGCTGGTGGTTGTGTGTTTTAACATGTTCCAAACACTTGAATATTAGATCTTATTTTTGAGAATTGTCTATGCACTCGCTTTTTCGTGGATTTACAGGACGCTGGGGGTTCTTTACCAACAATAAAATAATCTGTGCAGATCCAGAATGGGATTTAAGGTGATTTGGTTTGAAGAGCTTTGCAGCCTTTTACAAAACAAGTAGGCCATTTTTCGTTCTATAATTCAAGATGCCACAGAACAAATACTGTTTGTGGAAATGCATAAACAGCAGGGTCAGTTTAATTGATGCACAAGTCTAGAGAGATTCCATGGATTTATGAGGCCATAATCAAGCCTTACACCTGTAGTGTTAATCAAATCAGAGACGTTTTTAGTTATATTAGTGCATATATTCACATATATATATATATATATATATATATGTCTATAGTGTTTTGTGTATATCTGCAGTATTGTGTGTATGTATGAACAATATGTAAATAAATCCACACCCATTCAAACTCCATCCTAGAGTACATAATACAGCAAAAAGCAAATCCAATGCAACAAAATAAATGCAGGGTGAAGCCTGCTACCGCATTACTTTTCTTTCCCTCCATTTCTCATCAGGACACTTACAGACACATATCAAAGGCACACGCAAACAAACAAACAAACACACACACACACGAGTGTGCCCATACACACAGACACACGTACACACACAAGGGTGCGGTCATGTCTGTGGTATCTGTACATGTCTGCTTGGGATCAAAAACAAACCACGTAAAGAGTGCGAACGAGGCTACATATGAAATGGGTGCGGAATTCTATTGATTTGGTTTCGGACCAGGTACTTGCAAACACTGTGCTTTAAATACATTGTAATTGTTATGGCATTGTGTGGTTGCTTCATCCGTTTAATCTCACTTAATACATTTGGAGCCTAAGAACAATGTTTTGACATTTCCTCGCCAGCGAATATATCCAAATACGCTGTAGATATCTGATCGTAACTGAGTAACTCCTGTACTGCTTTGTGATAGGATGTGTATGATGATCGGTAGACCGTTTATGCCCTTGCGCAAAGTAGTATTGCTCAATGGTCCAAAAGCAACAAAGCCTAGGACATAAATCTATCTTCTCCTCTGAGTTTTTGTGTGTGTCACATCCTCACTAGTTTGCAGATGCAGCTCGGTTGTCACGTATTGTTGACTAAATTGATGAGGTTGAGAGATTTCGGAGGTTATTAATGATAAAGAACTTTGGTGCACGGTTTGAATAGAATTATACAATTCGTGTTTTACCTTTAAATTATAAGGCTCAATAAAATGACATAATCCCGTTTGTTCTTTTTAGATACCAATGGCTGTAAAAGCACATTCACACATAAGCCAACTTGACCATGCTGTCCGTACAATTGTGAAATAGTGCATTCTGACCAAGCCAAAACCTTTCTTTCTTGCAATGGACCATGTGATTTATTTTTTTCAAATTCATTCAGCTTAGTATGAATGGAGCAGTACGCTCACCGGGGTGAACCAATCACAAAGTGTCACAGCCTATCTTGTCGGCATTCATCGACGAATAGAAAGTTCACTCTGACGTTGTGTCTGTGTGGAATCACTGTTTACTTTCATTACAGTTGTCCTTTCTTGCTTCTAAACAGAGTAGTGTACGCCAACCTTTGCAATATTCTGCGACAATAACGTTATTCCAAATGTCGAAATCCTAAATATCAGCAAACGTTTACACGAAACCTTTTGTAATAACACGTTATTTTCCTATCTGAAATGGGATATAACAGTTGCCCAGTTCATTAGATTAGGGAGTCGAAATCAGCCATAAACAAATGCGCCTGTCTTCTAATTAAGCACGCCTCTGCATATGTTGTGTGATAATGAAATAATGTAGTTCTTTATTGGATGAGACTTGACTGTGGAGTTACCAGCATTAACTTCACTCTGTGGCACAAGTGATTATGAACAGGTTTAATTATGTTATTACACCTTATAATATTTACTCCATCAGGTTTTGTGACACTTCTGGATACTTCCATGACCAACATTTATGATTTGTGCCTTCATATTAGAGAAGCAATGTATATATGTTCTCTGGATGTGTATTCCCATCGTTCAACAACATATCATGTTGTTGGTGTTTAAATGCTTCAGACAAATGCACATAAGAACAGAATTCGCTGAGGTGCAAATCACTTGTTTTATTGAAAGTAGTACAATGACTTGTTAAATGTTGAAACTGAGAAAGGTTGTTATTTTTGGAAATGGGCATATCGGGACAGGGGCATATTGGGACAGGGGCATGTCGGGACAGGGGCATATCGGGACAGGGGCATATTGGGACAGGGGCATGTCGGGACAGGGGCATGTCGGGACAGGGGCATGTCGGGACAGGGGCATATTGGGACAGGGGCATGTCGGGACAGGGGCATATTGGGACAGGGGCATGTCGGGACAGGGGCATATTGGGACAGGGGCATGTTGGGGCAGGGGCATGTCGGGACAGGGGCATGTCGGGACAGGGGCATGTTTGCCACTGTGTTGAATCACCTATTCGTTTAAAAACACTATGCAAGCATTAGGGAAGGAGACCAATTGCTGTCGTTTTGAAATGTTTTCCCATCCTTGCATGATAAACGTTTTCAGCTGCTCAACAGTTTGGGGTGTCCTTTGTCGTATTTTTCATTTCATAATGCGCCAAATGTTTTTAACGGGTGTCAGGTCTAAACTTCCGGCAGGCCATCTTTTCTGTGCCTGGTAGAGTTTTTACTTGCGTTTGTGGATGAAGTGACATAACGTCTTCAAAGCAATAGGTTTCGGAAGTGTTCCTGAGCCCATGCAGTGATGTCCGCTACAGAATCGTACCTGGTTTTGATGCCGTGAGAGAGCCTGAAGATCACAGCCATCCATTGGTTTCAGGCATTGTCACTTGCAAACAGAGAATTCTCCAGAATCTGTGAATCTTTTAATGATATTATGTACCGTAGATGATGAGATCCCGAAATTCTCTTGCAATTGTGAAACGCTTCCATAAATCGCTGCACTATTTGCCCGTGGCCTTTTACAGAGTGGTTAACCCTCCCACATCATCACTTTTGACAGGCCCATCCTCTCTGGAATGATCTTTTAATACCCAATCATGTTACTGACCTGCAGCCAATTGACCCAATTAATTGTGTGATATTCCACCGGGTTTATTTTTACACATTGTGTTGCTGGCATTAAATTAAAAGTGGGGAGGTTTTTTTCAAGAAACAATAAAATATCTCATGGTCGAACATTTGACATTGCCTTTCTGCTATTTTCTATTGAATATGAGCTTTAAATGATTTGCACATCATTGCATTCTTTTTTGGACATTTTACATCCCAACTGTTTTTGGAAACAGGGTTGTAGATATTAACTTTATGTACACCAGAATATGCTATATATCTTTTACACAATTTTATCCTTCAAGTGAATTTGCATGGCCAGTCGATAAGGAAACATCTGGATAAATGGCGACTCTTGTGTCCTACCATACCCCAACATAATACACGTATGGTGCGTGATTTGAGCTGTACCTGCCTGAAAAACTGTAGCGCCGCTTGTTGAGTTGTAGCATACCAGTACCTTTTTTGTGCTTTACTTGTGCCACAGCTGTCCTGTTGATGGAGGAAAGTGTAACCTACGGCATACACCTCTTAAAAACACAAATCCAATCACTAAACCAGGATACCGCAAGCAGCAAAATAGTTGGATCAAAGCAGGATTAGGGCAGGGGCCAAAAGGAACAGACATTGCTGTTTTTTACGTCACAATTGCACCTTGTTTACGCGCCGGCTGCAACTTGGAGATCAGGGTGTGTCGTCCTAAGTTGTGTTAAACTGAGAGTATCTCGCCTATGCTTTAACCCTCCGACCGGGTGAAGCAGAGGACCCACCCCTATGAGCCAGGAAGGAGATTGAGGAACACACAACGGAGATCCTCCCCCTGTGTGTGTATGTGCGCATGTACCAGAAGTCCACAAAAGAAAAATGAGCGAAACTTAATAATATGCTACTTCCCAGGCAAAAACATTGGGTTAATGTTAGAATTAAGGCTTTAGGTATACAGGCCTAATTTCTTATTTCTTATTCTTTTTAAAAAGTCTTGTGTTTTTGGACGAAACTGCTTCAGAAAACAGTTACCGACAATTGAGATCAAGCTCCAGATGTGAAAGTCACAGCCAGAAAACAGTGTGTTCCACAGAACTTTCTTTTCCTTTGAGATGATTAGATGGTTGGGGAATAGCAGACCTTTCCAGGACTTCTTATGGAATGTTTTACTATGATAAAACACTGACAACAGTGCATTCTTTGCCACCAAATACACTTTCTTATGTAGGCAACTTAATAGTAGTCAAACGTACACCGTAAAAAATACGTTCCCACTACAAAATGATCCCACATTCACTGACTGAGATGGTCATATATAAAGACATACAAGTATTTGATTATTGTGGTGCAATATTCTCTTTCGAGGGTGTCCAACCATCCATCAGGAGGACTGTTAGACGTCGTTCTGGGCTTGACTAAATGCCTGCACACCCAACAGCTTGTGACACCATGGACTAATGTACCAACTTGAAACAAAGCCGGTGTCTTTCCAAGTCTCCCGGTTCAACAGAAAGCATTTGGTTCTAGTGAATACTCTTCTTAATTCTCCTTCAGCCGAGTTCTGTTCGTGTGAGCTGTTTTGTCGCTGCAGCCCGGAGTTGCATAAGAGGGCATCTTGAGCATCTTTTCCACTCCGACGGCCCTTTGAGTTGGAAATGAATTCTCTCAAAGGCCTGTGTTTGTTCTGCCTCTTATTAGGCAGTCATGGCCAGTTCTGCTCTGGTGTTCATTTAGCTGCAGGTGTCAGATAAGACGAGCCGGAAAGAGGGAATGAGAGGACGAGAGCCGCAGGGGAAGAAATTAGAGAAAAAGAGCAAGTGACAGAACATAGACAGAAACAGAGAGATAGAGAAAGAAAGAAGGAGAGAGAGCGAGAGAGAGAGAGAGGTAGAATTAAGTGGAAAAAGAGAGGGGGAAAGAGAGAGAGCAACAACACCACCCTGACCCCAGTAGCATGGCCAGTTGCGTTAGTCTTAAACGCAGACTGATGAAGCAATGTCACAGTGTTCTGAGGTCTACGTTAGTCTTGGCCACCAGGGGAGAGCGGGAAGTGTTTTTCTGGACTCTAGTGTTGTATTCAATAATCAACCCTACACCCACCACTTTCAATTTCCCATAAGCAATTTCATTTGATGTCTAAGGGTGCAGATTTGATGAGTTGCGTCGCTGGCATGAGACTTGAGGAGTTTGTCCACGCACTGACAAAAATGAGCTCTTGAACCAGCTGTGAGTCAGTTCGTCGACAAACATCTGGTGGCTCATCTCACCCCATTTAGAGGAAATATATGACTTTTAAGAAATGTATTTTGCTTGCTGCCCATCTGCTCCATTTAAAAGGTAGAATATTGTGTTATGCATGAAGACACTAAAAAGAACTATACCAAGACAACTGTTTACTCATGTCCGAAGAGCCTGTTACATTTTTAGGTGCTTTTTGACTGACATGGAACATGGTACTTTAGATGAAGACGTATACTGTTTCGTCACAATCTAGCTACATTTATTTCAGGAATATGGTGTTTACCTGTCAGGTGGACACCAGAGCCATGGTTTGAGTGAGAATCAAGAGATGGCCTATGCTTAATACAGATTTCTTTCGCAGGCATTGTAAAGCTATTAGTATCCCATGTCGGTACCTTATATATTCTATTCTTCTTGCAACCACAATGTAAAGTCTTGAACCCCATGAATATTTTCCCCAATATTAACCCTTCTCCAACAGCTAATTTCCTAGCACAGTTGGAGTGACTGCAACCGACAGCCCACAGGGCTATCGATTAAACATTCAGGTGTCGCTCCTTTCATGGTTCGTGCCTGGAATTACACGTCTTGTGTTTTTAGGGCTGAGTGCCCAGGTGTCCATGCACACAACGCCTGTTTGACGGAAAGAGACCGGTCACACACTCAGAAGCAGTCCAGCAGTGTGTTACGCTCGCTTAACGTAAGTACCGTTTGCATAACATTGTGTTTCGCGTAAGAGACTCCATTCTCCACAGCTGGATTGTAATGCACACAAGCACAAAGGCCTACACACACACACACTCTCACTCACACCATTTGTGTGTGACTACCCGTCGACACACAGAGGCTTTAGATGGCATTCCACGGACCACACATTGCGCTGGGTGTGTGTTGAAACAGTTATTCACGCTCTACATGCTACTTAATTCCAGAGTCGTAACTTGAACTTTTGGCCAGCGCATCTGGAAGAAAGTGTGTCAGCCCAGTTGAATGGCTTAGCGTGTTCAAACTCCCTGACGGCCAGAATATACGCTGCCTTGTGGCCTCAGAAAGGGTTAATTCTACGATTGGTATTGCTGTTATAAGATTCTGGTGCTGGTATAAGAAATACATGGGATTTTGGTATTTCTGTATACACACACAAGGTGCGCCTAAAGACAAAGGTTTCCTTTTTGATAGCAGTAATTAAAGAAAACACCTACATTTCAAATCCCATGTCGGCATGGTTGTCTGCCAGAGTATAGAGTACCAGAGTTGTATCTAAAGTGTCAGAGCCTATTGCCACGCTAATCATGCTAACTAATACTGCCACGCAACATGTCCTAATAAGCAATACATCTGGGTCTGGGGTGATCCGTCACACACATTCCTTGGATGGTAACGGTCTGGAAGTTGTTATTTGTCAATGTGTGCTTACTGTAACTGGTCAAACTGGTGAAACCTCTCGTTCTCCTCATGGGTAGAGGATAAAATACCTACATCTACGATGGCGGTCCGTGCGTTGAACACCATAGGCATCTCCTCGGAACCATGATTGTAAAGATGTAGCTGGAACGCCGTAAGACTTACCTGGTGTTAGCCTAACTTAACCATATAGGTCCACGAATAGACCGCTGACCACCACTGTGTTGCACTAAACTGACCACAACAGCATCAGACATGGTAGGTATACAATTTTGTTCCTGTTTTTTATTTAGCGGCCAGCCCAAATCGCCACTGACACGTTGGCATTTTTCCATCTTACCGGCCAAACTCTTCCGCAGCAGTCAGACGGAGTGCTGGTTCTTGACCCTTATCGGTGTTCAGCCATATTTGAGGTAATGTTTCCACGGGTGAAAGCCAACGCCACAGACCACCCCTTCAGTCAAGCACCCCGTCCAGCACCAGCACATACTAATGTTATTTTCGGGTCATTTAACTTCCCCCCCGTGCGAGAGGCCATGTACGACGCATGGCAGTAAATCACGGCCCCAGCGGAATGGATTGGTGCCATAACAGATTACCATGAGGCCTCCAGCGTGGCCCCCCCGGCGTCCATGGAAAACACACGCAGGGATGAGGGAGATTCACGGATACACACTAGCACACGTGAATAGACACGTGTTTCCTCATTCCAACTCGCACCCGCCTAAACACACAGGCCTACACTAGCGAACGTCGACAAGATCTGAGCTCTCTACGCCGTTAGCTTATAAGGTCGTGGATGAGGCGTCCAAAAAGTACCTTAAGCGTTGTCAGGTCACAGATCCCATACGACCTCCTCCGCAAATATGTTTTCTTTTATTCTACCTTTCATAGAAATCCACAATATTACATTATGCTGGCAGTGTCCCCGACTCCCTGTATCACATCTAGACAAAGAACAGCTGCTGCCATAACATACAGTTATCTTGGGAACCGTGTATTTATTAATTCACTTATTTATTTTTTCCCTTCAACAGAGGAGGTGGTGTACACTTTTTCCCCCTGCTTTATTTTCTTTCAGGTACAGATGAGGATAAGACGATATTGTCCCCTAGCATGTATTGGAAGGCCTGAGGGAATCTGCCAGGACATTGTGCTCCAACACTAAGCCCGTGAGGAGCCCTTAAGTTGTCTCTCCATACCTGCTGAGGACCTCTCCCATACAATTTGGTCACAGAGGGAGAATCTGCTGATGACCTCAACTCTCTGAAGAGCCCATGACCAGCAAAAATGTAAATTGAACATGACTAATCACCTCTTGCGTCGCCTCTCACCACCTTTGAGCCACAGGGATGAAAGACTGAAAGGGGGGGGGGGGGTTACCCAGCAGCCTTTGCTTTTGAAGTGAGGAGGCAGAGGTGAAAAACGTGGCCCACCCTTACCGAAAGCCTGCACCTCCATCCTCCCCAACCTCTCCTCCAAGATGGACCTTCCCCATCGCAGCGTCTCTATAATTTCACTACGTGGGACGGTGAGGTGATTCCACGGGTCCCCGTTAGGGTGAGTACACGCACGATACGACTCTTTGACGGTCCCTGAATTTGACTCTTTTTTCTCCGTCTGCTGTGTAACGCCTTACCTTCATTTGAAGAGACTGTTGGGATGAGTCTGGAAAACGTCTGCGCCGCAGATGTCATTTGAGGAGAAGGGGAGAAAACATTAAAAAGAAATTGCTAGCAGCCTTCAAAGCGTGGAATGTTTTCTTGTACTGACTATTAATTTGTCACTTCTGGACTTGTGTCCCGTTGTACAGGATGAGAAGCAACGTGACGTCACCCAATCAAGAGATGTTTTTGTGTGTTTGTGTCTGCCTTCACTCGCAGTCGGTGCTGGTGAACTGATAATGCAGTTTCCGATGGTGCAGGGTTTGAAATGGGGTTATGTACATTGCATTCTTTGCCAATAAATTGTCTGCGTTGCTCAGCGATATATTGCGGCAAGTCCCCAAAGTAGTGGTTGTGTGACTAACTTACGTTGACTTGAGATGGTACCAAGGAATGATGCAATGAAGAAAACCTGGACACCTTTAAATGTATTTCTGGGTCAACATAGTAAACACCGTTGTATATAAATAAAGATAGATTTATATAGTTGAGTATATATATATATATATATATATATATATAGATACAATTTAAATGTATATAGGCTGCTGATCATTTACATGGTCATGATTTATAATGACTAACCATAATGTGATAAAATAAATACTTGCAATTGACTCAACTTGTAATTAAATGCTAGCTTGTTGTATAAAATGCTTTACTCTGCCTAGTTTCAGATCACAGCCTGTTTATTTCTGACACAGATCTAATGATGGTGGATAAGCATAGCTATGAAAGGTATCTTGTAAGAAAAAGAAAAGGCCTAAAATATAATTTGGGTTTTAATACCAGCCTTGACATTTTTGTGTCTGTCACATTGTTGTTTGACGTGCTGTAATTTCAAGTAGCCTTATTATTTACTAAAGATGTTCACCTGTCCAGGAGTATCCTGTCTACCCAGGAACAATCTCAATGTTGCAAATTCTAACCTTTAGACCTGTGCCCCGGATGCTCTTCCATTGCAAAATGATTGACAAGCGATAGACGGGGAGCGTTGTTGACACAAGGGTTATCAAGTACACTGGTTCGTGTTCTTTGAGAAGCACAGTACCCAAACAAAGCATTGAAACGCAACAGGAAAGTTAAACAACTTTGTTTCTTTGCGAAAGTGATTGTATCATTTCATTTGCTTCATTGTTAAAACGGGCCTGTGTTTCTATTGTCATTTTTATTAAAACTGATTTCAATTTTGATTACTTCTTTCATTTCTGGATAATGTACTCGAATGCACTTCGCACACAACTACACACTAACAAGCCTTCAAATGGATATGATTACTCGGTGGTTAGGTAGTTATGTCTGCACGGAACAGGAATAAGACTCCCAGTGGATGTGGCCATGCTGTCTGTAGAGCGCCTCTTCCCTCACGCACGGACTGACACTCGGGCACGTCTGTATCGGCGCAGCCTGTGGGCCGAACGGCAGAGAATGTTACTCCCTGAACCAACCGGTTGCACCGCCTTCATCCGCCATGTAGTTTGCACCCATCCGTCTGAGATAGGTGGAGCTGTTGTGCGCCCGGTGCCCCCCTGGACCTCCCCGAGATGCACTGTGGAAAGCCGTTTGGCACCTCCACCTCTGATATGTAGCCCCCCCCCCCAGATAGGGAGGTGCGATTGACAGGCCAACGTCTTACGAGCCATCTGACCTTTACCCTGTCACCATGACACTGGCATGCTGTTCAAGCCTCACTGTCAATGTTTCTCCCTCATTTTGTGTCAGCGCTCCTCCCTCCTTTTGGGTCTGTTCCTCCTTTCGGGTCTGTTTCTCTCTTTTCCCTTCTCGCTCTCTTTCCCCTTCCCTCTCTCTCTCTCTCTCTCTCTATGACAACCATCAATGCACTCCCAACACCTCCTTGACACTCACTGCCACAACTGTTTCATACTTCTTAGTGGGTATCTTTTACATTCCCTATGGGTCCAGGGACTCACTTCCACGGTGGTACTCCGGTTTACTTCTTGGTCCTGACCGTGGCTCGTCACTGGATGTGGGATGACTTTACACTCGACGGGAGAGAAGACAACGGAGAGCCCTGGAACTTTCCCCCTGTGTCACCCCAACACCCCCCACTCACCCAAAAGAGAAATGTCCCATAATTCAAGAGGCAGCAGCTGGAAGGAGATTAGGTTTGTACTTAGCAGCGGGATGTGTGCGAGTGTGTCTGCATATGTGCTGTGTGTGGGCATGTGTGTGTGTGTTGAAGGGGGATGGGTGTTTGTTGTGTCTGATGCCAGATTTCCATCTTTGTAAGTCTGTCTGTCCATGCCTGTTTGTCTGCCTACATAACAGGTGCTGTCAGGGAGTTGGAGAACAAACGAAACCAGGGATGTGAGTAGTTAAAATAAGACCGAAGGCACCGAAGCCCTGAGCCAGAATCCACCTTGTATTCTAACAGGATTAAAGCTCACTTAGATGCTGTATTTGCATACTTTAGCCCTATTCAGGGTTGCTTGATGTTCCGCATTGCTTTGATCGCTGTAGCATGACTTCCCTGGTCAGGGAAGTGACACAAAAGGAGCATCATGGGAAGCTGCTATTCTATTTGCTATTCTCCAGCTTGTGACCTCACATGCCCCCCCCCCCCAACTATATTCCTCATCTATTATCTCTTGCTGTAAATGATACAACTATTTGTGTTTTCTAGTAAGCACAGTCAGCACCCAAACACACTACCCAAACGAAAACCTTTACGACTCCCTTTTAAAATTGAGTAATTTCCAGTGTCTTCTTTTATTGCTTTGATTTGCATATAAATTAAAGCCATATTGTAGCTGTAAGGCAGACTATGCAAAGTAGCCTTTATACAGGATCCCGCGGTTCTATTGTTTTATACATAAGCCTCGCGCATCTGCTAAATGACTAGGTGGGAAAGTATCCTTGCCATTTTATTAATTAGCGGGTGCCTAACTGATTGTACCATGCAGGACATATCGTAAATAAACATCCAGGTATGCACTCATAGCAGGTACAATAATAAATATATTTAGTCATGTATATTGTTTTACTAACCTACACTCGGTGTTTTGCTTAGTGGTTAAGTCTAAATCACGTCCAGTTAGGTACTGTACCTACAGTATGTAAGCTCTGCAGCGCAGATCCTTTGAAGACCTTAGGCCTGCATACATTATTATCAAAATATAAAATATGGATATATAACAGTAAGATGTGCAAATATTGTGCATATTATAATGATATCGATATTAGGTTGTAAACCTGTGCTTGACATTCTCATTGCAAAAAAAAAGGATTAGGTAATGCGTAAAAGACGCTATAAAAAATAGTCTTGTTCGAGTCTGAACAGTATATAATGTAACTGCATAGTTTGAAAAGAAAACTGGCAATGATTACCATGGAGAAAACGTGTTCAACAAAGAAGTTGTTAATCACGACCTTATCATATTAGTATTTGGTTATTGCCAAGTAGGCCATGTACTGAGCTGAATGAGAATTCATTCAAGAATTCAAGATTATGCGTTTCGGCGAAGTCTCTGTACCTTTACATCATACATCCATCAGGGAACTGAGGTACTTTTAAGATGTCGATTTTACTGTATACAGAAATTAAACAAGTGTGTTACGTAAAAAAAATCTGTTTATGTTAGTTGAAAATACCTTGAAATTTGCTGAAATTAATTCATACTGTAGGACAACATTTTTTCATTAATTGCCTGGCCACTTATAGTTCAAGTCCAATGTTAACAGAAGTTATTCAAATAAATTATGCATGTGTGTTGTGTGTTTGTGTTTATTAAAACTCGTTGAGTTAATTGAACGTCGAAACCCAGAGCAGTTCGAACAACATAGGAAATAATTAAAAACACAACCGGCGAGAAGCCCATGGGCGTTGAAATGCTGGGGCTGCTGTCCTCTGGAGAGAAGTGGGCAACCGTTAATTAAATCCGAACTTATTTCTAGTTACATTACAAGCAAATCATATGTATTGGTCTACATTAGCACCAACGAAATAAAGTAGGCACACTTACATGACCATTCATTTCAATGGAATATATGCTGTATGTATGTGTGTGTGTGTGTGTGTGTGTGTCTGTTTGTGTGTGTGTGTGTGTGTGTGAGTGTGGGTGTGGGTGTGGGAGCGGCCACGTTATGTTAGAAGTATTACAAGTGAATGATTAAATGAATAACGGATGAAGAAATTAATGAGCGCACGCACGTGTAGGCTTCTTGTAGGAATGTCCTGTAATAGGTCTACATAAGACAAGTGCATATGCAAATAGCGCTTGATTCAAAGTTTGCCCTTGCCTAATAATGTGTATTTGTCATTTTGTAGTAAGCGGCCCGGGTGCTAGGCTTGCTGCAAAAAGATGCCATCTTCAACGAGGATCCTGACATTTTTCATGAATTGGAACTTATTTATATATACATTCATTTTTAAATATACACTCGGCAGGAAAAAGGTGATGCACACATTTTTTGTCAATAAGGAAGTTGAAATCGCAAACAAATGATCCATGTCATGTCCTCCCAGCTGCTCTGGGAACAAACCTTTTCCGTTGTCAAATGAAATAACTGTTTGGGGAGCAATGGAAAATAGAATTTAGGTATTTCACTCTCTGATGGATTTCCGTATGTATTAAAAACTTACCGTATTTTCATAACTATATTTATTTGGTATATATATATCCCAATTGCGTGCTGTTGAAGTTAGACCGCAGTTTACCTTAGAGAAATATGCTTACTAGATACAAAATGTAGGCCTATGCTATTGGATAGATATGTAGATGTATGATTAGTAGTATCCTGGGGCACCTGTCAGCGAGAACCCAATTCAAAACATGTTCACCAGATTATATTTTGGACCATTGGAGAACTAAATGACCCTGACCATAATCTTGGAAAGTTAACAACATTTCTGTTGTTATTTTTGTTCTTAGGCCAATCGATAGATTTCATTACAAATACCATTATTTCATTATCATTAGGTAAGAAAAAAAACAAATAAAGTTAACGAAGAACAATGAGTAGTTAGGTATGGATGTTACTGGTTGGTTTATTGTTGACCTACGGCTTGTAGGCATAATGGTCTATAGTACTACTGATACACTGACACAAAGGCCGGTGATGTTTTGGCAGCCCTTGTAGGTTAGACAACCCCAATGAGCAACCGAGTTGCATTGAGTACAACGCGTGTCACGCAGTGTGCAAGTGGAGGCTTATTAAACATAAACCGAGGTCATATGCACAATGAAAACCCGCACAGACTATAGCCCACAATTGATCACGTATTTTAAGAAAGAGAAACCAACTGTAATGGAAAAGCCTCCCTTTAGCAGGACGATTACAATTAAGTGCACAGAAATGGCGCACATTAGTTTAACTCCGTTTTCTATTATTTGTATTTGATAATAGAAGCCTACAATCCGTTTCACCTCTATCAAATAACAAGTCCTATTCTTAGATTTTCCTCTTTTGGCTATCCTCTATCTTTACCGTCTCGCCTGCGTGCTTTTTTTCTAATCTTGTAAATGATGGGAATAGTTTTAATAGGTGAAACGATATCCATTCTGGAAAAATAGCTACCATGTGTTGATAAGGCCTGGAACAGTAGCCGGTGCCGGTGAAAATAACTCAGGCGAAAGAAAACCCTAATAATTGGTCGATAAAGTACCCCCAGCATATTGTTAATACAATAATGAAATGTGTTGGTCTGTGTGTGTGTGGGAGAGAGAGAGAAAGCGGTAGAGAACGAGAGAGAGTGTGTGTGGAAGAGTTTGTGTGTGTGCGCGGTGGCGGTGTCTGTGACGGTTTGTTTGTTTTTTATGTAAGCACGTTTAGGGCGAATAAATGCACCGTGTTTTAAGTTATGGAGACTAATGCAATCTGCATTTGCATGTACGCGCACCTCTGTAAAATATATAAATACGTATGCGATCATGTAGACCAGCCTTTCAGTTCAACACCCTAAGCGTGTCTACTTAATAATCCTTGGGATATATATTTCATGAGGTGATTGAAAGTGCTATTTAAAGCATAAGATGTGAATTGAGCCATGCTGTTCCCAAATACTTCGCCAGCATGTCATGTCTACTACTTGCTTAAATGGAGACGGTACTGTCAGTACCAAGACAATGCTTATAGTAATTACAAAAATATAATACGAAAGAATAATAATAAAGACTCATCTACTAGGTTATTAATATTGTTACCATTGCTAATACGTGTAATAGAAAATACTATAATAGTTCTGGCCTATTGCGACTACTAATTACTACTACTAGTTCCACGACGAATACTACTAGTACTGCTGCTGTTATAGTTGTTAAAATATTCATCAGGAATGATACTAATACTATGAACGTTTTTTTCAAATGAACAATAAAAAACAGGATCCCCAAAAATACCATGCCTTGACTGACTGGCCTATTGGCTTCCGGTTTCCGTTAAGTACAAAGAAATTAAAAGTATACGCGCGCCCTTATATTCAATAATAACCGCTGTTTGTTCATAGCTCGTGGGAAATGTTCGCGTGTTAACTTTGTCTGAATAAATTAATTGAAGACGTACGTGTATCCCGGGTTCGTTCCTGAAAACGCATGTCAGATGTCATGACAAAAATAAACAGACTTGTTTGTTGTCCACAGTAAATAATAATGGTATTTCATGTAACTAAAATATTTTAACCAAAAGTATATCTATTGCATTCCATTTCAGGTAACAGTCTCTCTTTTGTCTTCCTTTTAACGACGACGATGTGGGTCTTGTATTAAAGCTGTTGATTTAATGTTTCTTAACTATTTAAAAACTAAACAATAGGTTGTAAATAGTTTATAACCCATTGGTTAATCTTTCAATGACGAATGAAGATGTATCACATTTTAACATTTTTTTTTTATTATTTCAGACTACATATTCTCTGAACATATTAAAATCTTTGGCTTCCCGCGTCGGTTCAGAAACGCTGTCTGTAGAATTGTGAGAGATTAGAGAGAAGGGTGACAGAAATCACAAAAATTATATCGATTCAGACACTTACGAAAACCATGGTCGTCAACATCATAAGGAAAACTTAAAATCTCCAGCAAGTAGGGATTGATACAGACATACCCTTACCTGAAATTAAATATATACAATTTAATATTGTTTTGGCTATATATAAACTTTAATAATGTTCGTATTTTATATAATTATGTCCATAAACTGTACCATGTATATCCCACCATAAAACAGCAATCTGTTTTAAATAGCATCTGTCCCACTCCAATAAGTAGGCGTATTAAGGCCTAGCTCTTTCCATTTTCAGTCCACAGAAGAGTTCAATCACTCTTCCTCATTAGAGCGTCTATATTCCCCGCGCGAGAGGGAAATTACTCGCTTTCATCCTTTTCCTCTTGGACGGTAGTTGTGGAATGGTTGTACAGTCCTTGAGCCATGAGCTGAAGAGCCAGTCCGTTCTTGTAGCCATTCGACTTTTTAATTTTGGCCCTTTTATTCTGAAACCAAATCTTGATTTGGGATTCATTTAGATTCAGTTCTGTGGCCAGTGACTGTCTCCGTTGTTCTGTTATGTAGCGATTGGCTTGAAACTCGGACTTAAGTCTTTGTAGTTGCTCAGCCGTAAAAGCTGTTCTGGGTCGCTTGTCTTCTTTTTCGTTTTTCTTCTTTTTCAATTTCCGTGTCCTTGGGCCTGATGTAGAAACAACAGTGAAACGAACACGTAAATATCAGTTAGTCCTAGGCCCAACAAATTTTCAATTACACAATATAGTTCCAAGCAAGTTCATTTTATAAAACAATAAGCAAGTATTGCGGTGGAAAATACCATTATTCATGTTGCGTTGTAGCCTACTTGATTATAAATATTGATAGGGCTGTGTTGTTTCATATTTGCGAATGGTTATATATGATAATACAAGTGTAACCTTAAATCCAAATACAGTGTTTTCCTATAATCATTGGCGTGTCTATTGCTTTTCTGCATGCTGTTTTGTCCTCAACTAATCTAAGTCAAGCGAGCACCCACAGCAGGCACGTTAGCACAAACAGGCTAGGCCTATGTCTCAGTTTATCCGCTAAAGCCACTGTCCGTTACCAAGCGTATTCACTTCGTAATAAACAAAATTAGTGTCGTTAAATGTAGAAATAAAATATAAACAACTGAATGGATTATTTAAGTTTCTATCTATAATGTTATTGCATGTTCTTGCTTGTTCTTCCGGCTATTCAATTATCCTCTACTGCGTGCCTCGAGGTAGCTTGGCTAGACCTGATAAATGAAGGCCGTACACACTGTGTTAATTTTTGTATACAAAGAATAGTCCTTCAAAATCAACCGTTAAAGCATTGGTGAATATAAGCCAATTCAAGTTCATCAAATTGATATTTATTATGACACAGACTAATAGACTACTACAGAATGTAAGGCTCCGATTTGAGTCAAATAAATACAATTTTACACTACAAACAAGCATTTGTGTGTACATTTCATGTTTACATCAATGCAGTCGATTTCAAATCAATATTTGATATAAGATACTAACATTCAACAATGATCTTCCGCTAATGTCAAATAAAGGCTGATAGGCCAATATTACATTTTTAGACGTATTCTTTTACGTTAAAAGTCAATACTGTTGTCTCTTTAATTGGTGGTTATAAAACACATATGGACAAATAACGTGCAACGACTTGTTAACTGCAGATATTGGTCGTGTTAACTGCAGATATTGGTCGTGTTAACTGTAGATATTGGTCGTGTTAACTGCAGATATTGGTCGTGTTAACTGCAAATATTGTCTACTTGCATTTAGCCTACACTAGTAATAATATGCTCAGGCTTTATAATATTACCTTTTTTACTAGCTAAAGAAAGCTTTTTTAAGGTTAACTCCCGAAACGAAACACACAATGTTTTCTTTAAGTCATATCTAGAGCTAAATATAATTGCTCAGCCAATCCCTTCAGTAAATACATATTTTTGTTCTTACAACTAAGTCACTAGCTGCGTTAAAATACATGTCAATACCCGAAGAACTAGAAAACAAATCATCAACCATATTGACTACATAAGGTCTACATAAATCCCTGACTTTATGCACCATTTTGATTTGGTAGTAAATCACTCTAGGTTAATTTGGCAAGTGTAAAAAAAAATGAAATAGAGGTCTTACAGATAATTTAAGTGTTTATTAATCATTTTGTTTTTAATGCTTTTACCAAAATAATGGCCAGTAAGCATGTGTGATTGTGTGTGTGTGTGCGTGTGTTTGTGTGTGTGGTGGATGGGGGGACAGTGGGTATGCGTGTGTACGTGTGTATTATTGTTGGAGAGATTATATAATATCCAGAGACATTTCCATACTTTAACTTGCCCGTAGAGTCCAGGGGAGTCTGGTGTTTGTTTGTTTTTTGTTTTGTAACTTCCGCCATATTCTCAGATTTGTCTGGTACGTTTAATTATTTGGTCTTAGAGCCTAACTCACACGGCCTAAATTCATTTTGGGAGTGAAATGTTTACGATGTTCAAATTGTCAGGCCTATATGTTACTGCAGTCCTAACCAAAACAACGGACTCCCGGATTGCAGCAGTGCAGAGGTAAAATCATTCGGAAACTAGCGCCTTACCAGATGATGGTCGATCCGAATATCTCGTGCAGTATACCCACGCGGGCCATAACATCGGCGCGGATTCTTTAGCGGGTGGAGATCCTCCATTACTGGCATTCACAACAACTATCGGCGTGGCGTCTCCATATCTCGGCGTGGTACTCCCATTCCCTTCACCTTGTTTCGTCGAGCTCTGTTTCGAAGATGGCGAGGAAGACGAAGACGACGAAGATGAAGTGCTGTCACTACTGCAATTGGAATCCTGGCAAAGACTGCTTGCGTGAGATTGCCTGATTACCAAGGGGTTGACGTTTTCTCTGCCAGAGGTCTGAGCCCGCTCCCGACTCCCGAGCTCCTTCTTGCAGCCGAAGTCTGGCCGCAAAATATTGTCAATGAAAAAGTTTGTGGTTCTATGTACTTGCTGTGCTGCCTGGTGGGGCAAAATTGGCGGAGATGGTACGTTTGGGGAGAGGGACACGCTCTCTCCCTCAGAATCACGGCTGTTTTGATCCTTGTGCTCTTCCATAACTGGAAAATGTTGCGGCTGGAGTTCAAACTCTCCACGCCAAACTCCACTTGTTGCTCTATGCGGTATCCAAATAATTGCGGACACAACGAAATGTCTGACTGTATTATGAAGGCTACCTATATGAAATAGCTTTGATAAATGTGACAATTTTCTACACTGTCAACATGTTGTCTACTTAAGCGATCCGAGTGTCATAATAGCCCTGCGCCATACGACTGACTACACATTGCGCGCTGCATCGTTCCTGCCTTTCTCTAATGTGTGTCAGCGCGATCTTTCTAAACTCCCCTAAAACCCGTTATCCCTCTCACGGGATTTTTTTTACACTAACCGGAAGCACGTCAGGGCATACACACGTGCAACAGGCCAATCACTTGCGGTGATTCGCACTGTCACAAGTGACGACGTCCAATCGAATTTTACGATTCTCAGCGAATAAATAGGCCTAATAAATGCCTTTTAAGGAACCAGACGAGAGGTCTCAGCAGTGTTTTACTTCTGTTTTAAAACTACTATACTTATCGCAAGTGAAGGACATCTTCCAATCATGAGACATTGTAATGTTATCGGATACAAAAATAGTACAGTCTTGGTACGCATATGTTAGTAGTTACCCATTGTTTGGGCCACACATTTCACGAGTTTTCACCCTTTCCCCAATAATACAAAAGCCTACCACTTACGTTTTGCCCTGCCAGTTAACCATTTCTTTATTTTGCATGTATACAATTTGGGTGTTGTCAAATAGGCACACAAAAAGTAAAATCCAACGTATGCGTATACGTATGCGTAATTTCCTCTTTCCAAAGGGACAACTCGTCGCAGCAAACTTTTCGCCGCCTACATTGTTATCCAGTAGGTAGAATGTCCAGGCCTTCACTCCTCGAATAATATCCGAGCGTGAGAGGTATTTAGGTTACATGGCGGTGACTATTAGTGTACTTGCTTCAGTATGCTGTGAGGATGCATAATATCTCAAATCCGACTCTTCATTATTCAAACACTTTTCAAGGTGGCCTACAGACGTACTGTAAATATGTGTATATCATGCTCACGTAACTTTTATTTCATTTCAACAGGTTAACATGCAATCCACATCTCTTTAGCTGTGCGTCACAATTTTCTATACACCACATGTGTATTTGAGTGTGATTAGACCGTCTAATTAAAGACCACAAATGGAACAAAAAATTGCAGATTAACAGACAGATACAGCAGCAGAAATAAAACGAAACAAATACCACAGAGAGGATGTTGAACTGGAGCAATTGGCCTATATACTATTACGATTGTTGACAACTTCATATTTTTTTCAGCAAGGTAGACACCGGAGCTTCTCTGACAACTTCTGTTCATGCGTAGGGATACATTAAAACTGACACATAAATAATAGTAATTAGTCATAACAGAAGTGTTTCGGCTAGGAAGCACAGGACGATTCACATTCAACATGCTAGCATTGAAATCTTTATTCCTAAAAGCTATAGGCATGGTGTTAGTGTGGGTACTTAATTAAATTCTAATTGGGACACTATCAGTATGCTATTTAGCCAAGTAGCCATTGTGAAGACGCAGTCCCTTTTCAAGCGGTAAATGAGGACTCTGGTTCTTATCTTGCCGGAAAAGAGAAGCCTCGAGAGGGGCCGGGAAAGATAATTTATAGCTTTTAATTACTCCTCATTCCGCGTGATCAGCTTGGCGTTCATCACATGAGAACGAATAAAAGCCGGTCAAAAAGCACTGTCACTTTTCCCTGGCAAGGCGCTTAATCAAAGAAAGCAGGGCCATATTACAAGTTCGCGAGGACCGCGCGCCACCGCAACGTAATTTCCAAGGTGCTGATAAAGCCAGTTGAATAATGTGGCGAGTCTTCGGAGACACCATTTACAGAAATGGCTTTATTGACGGCTTAACGTTGGTAATTCATTTTACCTTTCATGAATTGGACCTAGATTTGTTGCAGTAATAGGATGATGAATGCACTGACGGCCAGCAGCTCGTATTATTGAATAGTGGGCTAGCTTTAACACACATACGCACATACAGAAGCACACAAACACGCAAGCACCAACGCACACGCACGGACACACATCATTTCATAAGGTATGCCTACGCTTCGATCCTTTACATTTAATCGTATTGCCAGGACCGAATAGATTTCACGCATTTTTTGCCAGAAGTGGAGAAGCCAGAAGTGAAGAAGAATGCTTAGTAGTTTTGCTGTTTTGCAGGTGTGCGGTCGTCTAGAACTGCGGCCCACTTTCTAGACCACTACCGAGCATGAACTGCCAATAAGACATTCTTGAATCATTTTCGTTCAGACCACCCTAAGACACGGTATATTTCTGTCTTGTGCGTACCAGCCTAGGACTACGTGACATGTGGTTTTGTACTGTAGAATGGGAATGAAAAGGGGCCACTTTGCGCACAAAAACAAACAGCGATATCTACCTGCTGAGGCGCAGAAGCGACTGAACGGGAACAGGCGAAGGAGCCAATTGCTAAAGGCACTTTATACACATATTATTATTGTTGAATCATAAGTTATTTTGGTTTTCGGATGAAGCCTCAAAGACGCTGGAAAAACATTCGTTTCATTAAGGTTATCTGCGGTCTCCCAATACACTTTGTCTTCATTCAATGTCCAAAATTAGGCAGAAACAAAAACAGCAAATGCTTGGGGAATCATATGGAGACATAATTCGTATTAAGATGAATGAGGTATTTCCATAAATAACCGTGACCATATTTTGACATGGATTTGTCTGGCATTCAAGGAAGGCCTCAGAAACACTTTGTAATATTTACAAACTAGATACTTGTAAACTCAAACAATGGTTTATTTATCGTCCATGGAAAAGAGACCAATGGCATTAAAAACTATTGAAATATTTACAATGCTAGCTTCACTTAGCCAGCAACAGCGAAAAGAAAACAAAATGCAATTTCTGGGCATTTTTTATTCAGATACTGTGTTTCGGACAACCATGGTTAAGCAGATCAATCCTTTGGGTATCTTGTGTTTTTAGCACAATGAAATGTGAAATTCACCATGCAAATATTGTCTAATATAAAATTACTATACATTTTGAAAGATAATAAATAAATAGTAAACGAAGAGCAACTTTGGAAGGAACTTAACTTGGGACGGAAGTGTTGTAACCTTTATCAAAGTTAGGCATGGGATACTTAATAATGTAAAATACACATTGTCAGTTACATTTTATGCTAAACAGTAATTTAGAGAAAGAAATACCTTGATATTTGTGTGAGATTTGAATTTCAGAATAAACTATTTGTGTATAGCACTCATGTCTTCAACACTGTTACAACACGTACATCCATCCATTCTCAATATATTATAACAAATAGGCTACAAATTGACTTTGTAGAAGATGTTCCGCATTACAGAACATGTTGTGATGGATGTTACAGTTCCGTTCGAACCAGAGGCTTTCGATGTGGTTCAGTTGTGTTTTAGGGTGGATTCACAATTTATTTGTGGATTTTGTGAGATTTGATTGGACCTTGTGTTTCTGAGACCTCCATTTGCGGCCAAGTTTAAGCCTCAGAAGTCAACAAGGTTTTGGTCCTAAAATCTCTGATGAAACTGTAAATTCATGGTGCGGTTAACCTGAACAAGAACGGCCAAGAACCAGTGTATACAAAAGCAATGGGCCGTAACATAACAGATCCACAAGGCTAGGTGATTCTTTCTTTTTCCTTTCTTCATTCAGCCCAAAACCCTGCAAGATTCCTGTTTTGTGGTCATTGTAGTTAACCCCTGGCGCTTACATTTGACATTTGACAATAAAATAAAGTACTTGCAATATTAATGTATTGCGTAACTTTTGGTAGCTTACTACATTTTACCAAGGAGCCCAATAATTTGGGATCAAGTATACATTAGTTTCATCTGATCAGATCACTTAATAGTATATACTATTTCGTTTTCATATTAAGAAATATGAGCAATAGGCTTTGTTCCAGATTAAAACGTATTGGGAATATTAACATTTTACCACAACTAAAATGCTTTTATCCAATGCTAGAGCATTATTTAATGTATATGATCGACCTTTGAATGAAATGAAAAGCCATTGTGTGAATTATATTTACAACCTTGTTATATAAAATATGCATATGCACTCAAATGTGTATGCACTCACTACTTTACGTTGCTGTGGATAAGATAATGGTAACATTTTGGTTGGTAGAGCAGTAGTTCAGAACCAGGTCCATTTCAATTGCATGTAGCAGAATATCTAGGCTACGAGCTAGCTTTAAACAATATTTCGCATACAATCGGCAGATTTCACTGTAGAACCCATGTATATAGTCTACAGCACACAAGCTAATGAAATAACCTCTATATTTCAAATGGTTGTAATGTGTACTATTTGTTTTAAGGACACCTACTAAAACGTTGATCGGCTAGGCTTTGTTCATCTGCAGCCTATACGCACACATTACCCGCATGTATTTTAAAGTAGATAATCGAGTTTCAGATCAATGACAGGCTATACAGTTTATTCGGTTCTAGAGATTAGAACTTCGTGTTATTTGAGAGTGGAACCGACATACGTTAAATGTATTTATATTTATAATCTTATCTGAGCGGCTCAGCTCTCCATGGGGCCCAAATACAAGAAACAACAGCATTATACTAATGCTGTTGATCGAGGGCCTTTTGGTAAACCGGCTCTGTGGCTGACACAGATATGTCACCGGAATTGTGCTGTCCTCCAGTGGCCATTTACGGTGTTTTCACGTGAAGGCCTTTTACAAAAACCAATCTGACCAACTCGAAGGTGGAAAGAAAACAGTATACACGCTGAACTTTTGTTCTTTTGCTAGTTCACTTCAGTTATATTAAGCTGTCTAAATCCGGTTTGCATAAACATTGTTATATTTGGAAAAGTACCATGACATTTTCCCAAGTTTCGCTCATTGGCGCCTGGATAAGTGTTTGTTCAGGGTCATCATGTCATCAGAACCTCTGATCGCTGCTAGGACATAAGCAACCCGATTCTTTTTTGTAACGCAAGTTTTTGCATTTAGTAAAAAATCGGTTCTGATTAAAAATAGCGGGAAACAAACAGATGTGTAGGCGACTTATACATTTAAAAATGACTGCTCAGATGATAAATTGCATAATAATTGGTAGCTAATAGGCTAATTGAAATTATACCGCTAACGTGCACGTATCCTTATCCTATGTACCTACAGTCCGCCTAAGGGACTAGGGCATGGTGAACGTTGTATCTGATAGCTTGGAAAACATTGTTATGAAAAAAAACGTCTACCGGTTAGCTTCCAATAATAGCCTAATGATAATGCGAAATATTAAAACATTTTCACCATTGTCATAGCCTGTAGACACAGTGTGCTTTATGGCTGGAATACGTACATTATTGGTGAATACACCTAGCTCTTTTCTTTGCTATTTTATGGTAAATAAAATGGAATTTGAGTAGGTTCACGAGCAAAATCATTTCTTGGAAAATGTTCTTTGTCGATGGTTAATTTGACTTATGATTATTAATATTATTGATTATCATGTTGTCATTATCGCCGACACTGTTTTCGCTTTGAGCCAATTCAAATTCAAAAGCCCTACCCATTATTTAAATATAACATGCTGGGGCGACATCATGTGTTCATTTTTTCCCCCTGCGTGCTTATGATATGAAGGAAAGGAGCGAATTGCCAGACATGAGGAGGAACTGAGGAAGCACAGCGCTTCAAATATTTGAACAGTAACTGTTCCTGTAATGTCCAGCAGATAGCAGCAAAAAGCTAATTAACACTGTTACGCATCGGTTAGGTAGCACGCTCTGGTGCTAGACTAGTGGACTCATAGTCGAATGTGCTGTTATCGACAAATACATTTAGGAGGCTATGAACCTTGCAATTGAACAAGTTAGTAAGCATAATAACCTACGGATAAGTAACTGAACCTAAAACAACTTTTATTATGAAGTGTTTTAGTGTGTGCGCCTGTGTAAGGAACTGTGCTATTTGCCATAAAACGCGCGGCGCCTCTTTTAAGTTTCACGAACTAAGAACTCCACATACAAGAAAAAGCACGCCCAATCACAGGTTTTAAATCGCGTCCTATTACAATCACGCAGTTTTGCCGAGATCAGGAGTGTTATGTGCTTTTTGGGAAAGGCATATTCAACAGATGCAATGACATCATCAAACCATGCAGATTCAATGTCTCCCTCTTAATGACCAATACCGCAAACAACAACGTTTCAAAAGAAATGTTTGAAAGTTCTATGAGACACGCTCTTTTGGCTGAGAGTGGCTCATCCCACCCTCTCTTCACACGGTTGAAATGCACGCAGTATTTATTCCGTGCCCGGTCTCAGACATTTATATGCCGGGGAGGTTGAGGAGATGTATGCATACTAAACGGTAATTATCATTCTTCTCTCTCCCTCTCACCCCAGATCGTCTCTGTCTTTTCTCTCTGTCTCTCAGGTTCCTGAACCCTATCTCTCATGCTTGCCGTTTCATCCTTTAACCCCTTCTCTCCAGACAGGCCCTTTTCACTTTCTCGCTCACTCCCTCTTAACTCTTTATTTTTCACTCCCAATCTGTCTTTCCCACTCTCATACACGTACACTAACACTCCATCTCTGCCTCTCCATCTCCAGAGGGCTTCACTCCAAGTACTTCCAGGGAATAAAACATGAAGGGTCTGGCTCTCATTTATTAATCAGTGGGAGCTTGGGGTCATTGCACAGTGGCCTTTGGCCCCCACGCCTATCATGTATAATTGAGCAGTTAATGTAGATAAATAATTAAGCCATTGAGGTGTCTTTAAGACGTAAGGGATAAGGATCTCTCCTCTTCTCTAAAGTGGATTGGAGGCAATGAACGGGAGTTAGGCAAGTTTGTCAGAGAACTGGGGTCCACTGGTCTGTCTAAAAGAACAGATTAAGAGATTGGAAAGATGGATGAACCATTTCCTTCATATTTATACTCCCCTCCCAGCCATTGATGTGTTATGGCTGAATATATTCTATTCACGACATTGACATTCACATTGTACGTCATGAAAACTGCCATTTGGTTCATTATAATGCTTGTTTTATTGTGTACCTTTGCCTGTAAAAGAAGAAACGACATCTTTATACCAGTCTTCAATCAGTTCCAACAGCCCTCTGAATCATCAGCCTGAGAAATGTCAGTGAGATTTATCTTAGTGTTTTTTGCTTGGTGCGAGGCTTGGGAAAATGGATCGAGGTTCAGGCAAAGGAAGAACCAGCAACACAGTGTTGGGAAAGAGTCTGTTTTCCTCATGTCTTCCATATACCGTTTGGACACTATAAGATAAGGGTTTAGCTGTAGACACTAGCACCTCCTAGCATTCCTCACAGTAAAACACAAACTGTGAGTTTGAATTAACCAATGTTGCGACATTAAGTACAGCTGATCATTCCTTCACTCTAATAAAAGGCACTATCTGTCATTTCAACGTTGTACAACCAGGCGGCCTATGAGACCAGGAAATGTCCCCTCCTGGATAGTGCCTTGTGGTAGGGGGCGTTGTGATTATAAATGGCAAAGCCGAGATAGGCAGGTTTAATTTGCTCTTACTATTCAAACGTGTATTGCGCTTCAGCTGTAGAGGCTCATTAGTATCCTGGGAATGTGAGCCCTCATCTTCCATTCTACAGTGTGGAGCCACTAACCTTTCCCTCTGTCCCCCGGAGAAGTGCCCATCTCATTTATATACAGTACCAGCCATGTCAAGTTCAATGTTAAAGGGCTTCCAAATGCAATTTGTGTAGAGGTGAGCCTTAAAAAACGATCTGATTGGGTTGTTTTTGCTATGGGTTTCTTGCAAGGCAAACAGGAAATGAGCTGCATAACTTGGAAAACTTTCCCAGAATATTCAGGTTTCCCGGAAGAATCTTCCATCCAGGTGTTTTCGGGGGAAAACATAGAGCATTGGTGCAGTTACAAAACAACTCACAACAAATCTCGATCTGATGTTGATGGAGCTTAGTATTTCCTTAATGTGTCATGGATAATGCCAGCACATATATTATTAGCTGCTGTCTTGTAGTCTATTCTTTCTTTTGCCTTTTACCAAACATTTGATGGATTTCATCATAACACCCAGACTGATTATCAGTAAAAAACTGTTCTCACCTCAATCACGAGTGAGAACTGGAAGGAAGAAAAGACAATGGAATGATGAACGAGCCCCATTAGAGGGATTTTCTCAAACTCAAATGCTGGAAAACTCGGCGTCAGAAAGCTGAAACCCCGGCAAAAGCTGAACGATTAAGTGTCATGCACAAGCGATGATGATCAAAGGGCCGGCGGAGGAGGAAGACGAATAGGTGAGAGAGGAAGCCAGCGTGGACTGAGGAAGGTACAATCGGGGAGGGTGGAGGGAGTGGGGGGGTTGGGGGGTGGAAGGGGAAGGTGGGGGGGGGTTGCATCCCTCTGAGATCCCCATTAAGCACTGGGTCCCAACTGAACACAGATGTATTCAGTTCTGACAGCCTCTCACGCCATGGTGACCCACTCTCTAATCCGACCAATCGGCAGATCTCTGATCCCCATGCCATAAGACTTCTCAACCAGCAACATTGATCAGTGATCATATAGATCACGTCAACATGTCAATGTTCTGATGAAGTTCTACGCCCATTCAGTGCACACTAGCATATATAGGGGTACCATGCATAGGCACTATTACACTTACATTTATAATACTTAAATACTTCCTTCATATAGACATTACCCCCGTTATTCTATATATTGTTTTACTTGATATTTGTTTACTAAACTACTACTTTTTACTTATACTACTGCGTAGATGACTCGTGCCATATCATAAGAACTGAATTGCACAGAACTACACTGTTATCTTGTGCATTTCACAATGAAAGACTTTGACCTGACGGATCTATCCGATTCATTACAGTTAGAGGGTCTCAACTCAGACGGATGCTGTAGATTTTCCGAGTCGGCCCCCGTTACATGTTAAATACCTGCCGGGCTGCGCATGCTGACGGTGAGGGATTTGTGTCCTCTGACACAGATGAGTCTGAATGCTAATGGAGGCATGTAAGTGTTCCCGATTTAAGGCTTAATTCATGTCACTGCCGTACAGCACCGTAGTACCGCAACCTGAGGATATACAGTGAATAAAGTTTCTGCAAACACAAGAACATGGCCTTTACATTGTCAATGCGCTGTAACACTTCAACTTTTGCAATGGAGACTGACTCCCAGACCAAGGGAAAAATTACTTTAATGTGTTGTCAGGAAATGAAAAAGAAGTGAAAAGTTTAATAAACCAAGCAAGACTAATGGGGGTAGTTTGTAAGGTATGTAGTGTAGCATATGTAGAAGCATGAAAGACCTTTGCCAGTAATGTTTATAGAGTAATGTTTTTTTTCTACAAAAGTTTTCTTTAAGGAGTTCCCAAACTTATGTGCTGGTCTCTCTATCAGTTTTCACTGACTTGTACTGGCTTCAGAAACTCAGTACTACCCACTCAATCTGGACTTGAATGAGAACAGAAATACTAATCTATTCTTGCTCCTGTGCCCCAGTGCTCCCTGGTTTGTCGTCTCTCGATTTCTCCCTCTCGTTCTTCTCAAACTAATGGGCTGTTTAGTAAATCTAACACTGACACCTCCCTGAGATCAATGTCGGACTGATGGATGGGACATTAAACTTTCCTCTGGACACTCAACTCATTTGTGGGTCCAAATTCAAACGTACGGTTCAAAACCCAAATTGACCTAAGCAGAGCCCACGTCCTCGACAGTTAAAGTATTTACCCCCGTTTTCAGTTTGTTCATTTCAATTTCGATTAGCCGGAAGGGACAATATCCCGAGATGTCCTGTAGATCTTTAACAGCGTGTCTGAGAGATATTGTGTTCATGGCATAATTACTGCGTATTTCTTCTTTTTTTTCCTTCAGTAGCAGAACCCCATAGCCCGAGTCAGACCCTAACTCACAGAGGAGGCGCAGTGCCGCAGTGGCAGAATCATTACCGAGACACGACAATGTTGCCTGCAACTCAACCCTGTCAAGGCGCATCACGTCAGTGCCAGGAGCCACAGTCACCCATTCATCTACCGGGGAGCTTTTACCAGGCTGCCGGCCCCATTTTTCAAACCCATCCATGGAGGCTCAGTCTGCCCCTCCCTCTTTTGGGGCAGTGGACCCTGCTAATGTTGATGTTCCAGTTGGAGTGAGAGCGTTTCTCCTCAATGTATCTGGGGTGTGACTGCAGTGGAGACAAGGTGACCCAGGGCCGTCGGGAGGCGGGGTATGGGGGATATGATCCGCGTGGCCCATGGCTTGGAGGGTGGCCCCATTGCTGTGTGGGTTTTCATGTGTCTATAGTAATTGTTGGTCAGCCAAATCAATATTTCAAACCAAAACAATACACTTGTTTACTACAACAGTGGTGCTTGGGTGGTAATAACAAACACACAAGCCAGACAGCTCAGTATTACTGATCCTAGATCTGTCTCTCTGGTCATTGGTGGCCAATCGTGTTGCAAAAAGGAAAACGGAGGACAACTTATGCAAGTACAACCGGATTCAAGTCACAGAGACTTCCACAGTAATACCGTCTGGCGTCACCGGTGTTGCCGTCACTGGTTTTACCCCCTTGTTAGCTGCCTACCCTCTGGCAAGGGTTCCGGCAAACTGTCAGTGACTCAGTGCCGCTCCATCCGCGATACCACCAGAACCCGAGCCTACATACAACGCTTACATGTCTCCACTGTGAAGAGCGAAGGGCCCCCATGGCTCCACGCCACTCACCCATTAGATTAGACGCCGGTCTCCAGGTGTGCCTGTGTGCGCGGCGAGGTCTTAGGCTGGAGGCGCTCCACGTCCCACCTTATGAATAACCAAAAAACACGGGCGGAGCCATGGGGGTGGCGGCTATCATCCCCTTACCACGACACTGTTAATGGGGATGATTCCTGCCTGGTAATGAGCAGGCGTTTATGTTGTAGACATTGAAAAGGAAAGTAGACCGTATTCTTGTCCGTATTGACCACTAAGTGTCTTTGGCGACTTACGACTCTCATTAGGGCAGCCGTTTCGGAGACGAGAGCAGGCTGGGAATTCAGGAATCTTAAACAGCATTATGAATCATCAACTTAGCCAGAGCCGTGTTTAACAAGTTTTGTTAATATTTGTTTTGCATGATTGATGTTTAATTGATCAACAGCTGTTTAATCTGCCTCCAGGTGGAAACCTGCTGGAGTTATGACTCAGTTTTCCTGTGAAGAACGGGATACATCACTGGCTTAACAAGCTTCTTGGATTAAGAGCTTGCTTCATTAAAATCCTATACAGGGTCATGTTCAGCTGGGCAAAAGCACTTTGAATATTTCTTCATACATTCTGAACTTGATTATTTACAATGATCCTTTTTGTTTTGCTTACTTAAACGTTTTGCCTGTGTTCCCGATAGCAACCGGGACACTGGTCAACACACAATCACTCTTCACGTTCAGTGACAAATCACAAAGAACCCATATTACTGGGAGGAAAATAGGTGCGCCTTTATTAGTTACCAAGTAACATCACAAGTTTGACTCAACTTCTCTTTCTCTCTCCCTGTGTATCTCCGTCTCTGTCATGTTGTAATGTGCAGATATATATATCACTGTCACAGCTAAACTGTCCCACCGGTATTCCATCACTATAAACCATGATTCATATATCAACCTCCTGAGACATGTTATAGCTGCAGTAGAACAGCAATAAGAAGATGGCATCTAAGAAGCCCCTGATAATAGAGATGTGTCATGCAGTAGGCACATTGCAACCATGACTTTGACCTTTATGTGTCTTAGTAGTGGAACACATCAGAACTTTGTCAAAGGCTGCAGTTCTGAAACAACAAGCTAGTCCCCAGTGCTCTTGTTTTAACCAGAGGTCAAAAGGGACAAACCAATTTAAACAGTTGGAATATCAAAACCAAACGGGATACTTTATTTCTTATTATAGACACCCAATAGTATAGCATCCCAATAGTATAGCATGTATTTGAAAGAGTCAATTACATTAAATAATAAGACAATTCTGACTTTTTGTCAAATATTATTTATTGTTAGACTACATGGGGACAAAACATAATGAGCTATTGCCCTAAAACACAACACTGTCCTAAATGGAACTAACACATGGATTTGTTTCTGCACATACTGAGCCCATATTGAATATGCAGCAAACTCGTCTAGAGTCATCTTATCACCAAATTCACTCAAATGAGCTCTACTGCTCAGTGTATCTTACCTATAACGGGTAATTAAAGGACCAGTAGCCACTCTCTTCTCCACGAGAAATCATGAAATTCTAGATAGACCTCCTTTTTGGGGCGTCAGACTATTTAGTCGGGATACAACATGAATCCGGAGAAGGTGCTGTACTTGTTGTTGTTGCCTCCGTGCGCTTTGCCACCGTCCAATTTCACATAAATCTCGTCTCCCGAGTCCAGTTGGAGAACCGCGCTGTTACTCGCGTAATCGTAGTTCTGGTCCGCGTCCTGCGCAATAGCACTTGCCCGAACCTGTGGAGTGGATACATGAGCATTTTACACATGAGCTAGATATTGGCTGGCTACTTGACTTCGCTATTAACCAGAGATATTCATCCACCGCCGATTAAGCTAAACGGATAGGTAGAACGGACTGCGCAGCACAAGGCAACGATACACAAAGAGAGCGCGCCACGCTTCTGTGTAAAGTAGTCAATACTCTTTTTCTGCGTACTTTTCATGTTTTCTCTTGTAGTCTAAAGTAAAGTGCACACGTTTGTTTTCAAGGCAATTCTGACCTGAACATGACAAATGTTTGTGTAGGATAATGAACGACGTCTCGCGTGGGCCTACCTGTCCGTTTTTGCACAGATCTGCCCACATGCTTGTCCCGTCACCACCTCGCATTAACACGTGGTATGTGAAAAAATATATTCCGGACACTTCGCAGGTGAACTTGCCGGTGGTTGGATCGTATTGGTTTCCCTCGTTTGTGACAACGTCGTCAAATTTAAGCACCTCGTATCCCTCGTGGGGGTTCTTCAAACCTACATAGAACGCAATCTTTGTGCCACTGAGTGCGGTGTTAACGGAGGTGTTCACCTCGTTCGTGTTCGTTTCGGTCCTTACAGTCCCCGACGTTACCGCGGTGTAACCAATTTTCCCGTAATAACCCCTCTCTCCGGGCGGTCCTCGTGGTCCGGGCGGTCCTGGCTCTCCCGGGGGACCTCTTGGTCCCGGTTTCCCAGGTCGCCCCATTTCACCCTTAGAGCCTTGCGCCATTGGCGGTGGCGGGATCGCGTTCAGGTCCTGCACGAGCTCCATGGCCGTAGCGCTCGCGGGTTTTGAACCGTACGGATCACAGATCATGCGACAGGTGCCCATCATCTCGTAGTGAGACGAGGTCTTGGTGATTTGCACAAGCAGTGGTATTGCTATGATGAGGGCCAACACCATGACGATGCCAAACACTGCAGCCACAAGTCGCTTCCTCTGGACTATCCGAGGAGCAAGCGATAGAAAGTCAGCAGAGCTTGGAGGAGAAATAGTGAAAGGTTCGCGTGCGTTGGAAGGAAAAAAAAAAACGAGCCCAAAGAGTACAAAGGTCAATATCAATTGCTCCCCTCAATGCGATATGCTATGTAGTTGTGACAAAAAGCCACACCGCTACACGCAGACGGACAGTGTGCACTTTGGCATGGCCGCGCGCGCGCTATTCCTCCACGCTGATTTGGAGTGCTCCAAGCTACTCTGCTCGCGTCCTACTGAAATCAAGAAGATTCAGCAGGTTCACCCAAGTGGGGTCTCTGACGTAACACACGGTGAACAAAACCTGTTGCACTGAAAGCTTTTGTTCCCAAATGCATATTTTTATGAAACATACACTCCTTTTATGGACTACTTTTACTTTTTGGTAAAAAAGAAAGGATATGGCCAGTTATTTGTTTTTGAAACAATAGGTTTGTCAACTGCTTGTAGAAGCTGTCATCTCAACATCACTTCTAGACTTAGATAGGTGCTCAAACATACATTGAGGAACAATACTGTTGAAACAACATACATTATTTTAAAGCCACAAAGTATTGAGTGCAGTGATGACACTTATTAATCCAGGGTCAGTCCCCATCCAAATTAATTTCCATTTACACTTGATAGCTTTTTGTCCTCAATCTCAAGAAAGTAATGGTTTTTCGTGTGAAACAATTAATTGAATTCCAACATTCCAGAGCATGAACATCTCACATTCTGTCTCAGCTGCTAGGCCATCAGAAAACTACCCTTATTCCCAACTATCAGCTGAGATTGAATCTGTCTTGCCATAACATCAAAAGCATGTTGGATTGATTTAGGATCATCTTTCTTTGCAGATCTGTTCCAGGTTGATTCAACTATGCTTGTGGGGCACAATTTTAAATAAGTGGCAGACCCTTGTTTTTGGATTAAAATCATGGCTTTGACTCTTTCCATGGTAAGACAATCACCTTTTTGTTCTTTAGCCACTTTAGTGTTGCTTTGGCCTAAAGTTTGTGTTACACACTGCTTTGAGTTTTGACCAAGAAGCTCTATCTTGGTCATTTTATACCACAAAAGTATCTCGTGCTTTGAGGTGATACATTTTCAGTAAATTAATAATTAATTTAAATAATTGGTCAGTTGACATACTGTAAACCAGTTCTGTGACTTTAAGGGCACTTCAGCTGTCTCTATGGGGGAACCCGTTTTTGTACCACAGAGAACCGTTTTTGGTTTCTGGTAGAATCTGTTGGTTCCAGAAAAAATCTGGTTCTGTGTACACCTCGCCTAGTTCTTAAGCTTCTCATCACGCTGCTCGCTCAACCAGGAAGGATTGGCCCTGAGGAGAGCGCATGCCCCAACATACCCGTCCAAGGAGCCCAGTCTACCACCACCAGTGGAAAAAAGACGACAAGACAAGGAAACGCTGTCCAACATCTGCCCACCCACCCCAGGTGGCACTCACTCCATCTGCACCGCCCTCTGAAGGACCTTGGCACAATGACACAGCTGTGCTGTGAGGCAGTGAGGCAGTGACGCAGTGAGGCAGTGACATAGACCTTGGGGGGCATAACTGTCTCCTGAAAGATCTTCTTTCACTGTCCTTACTATGACAACAAGAATAGCTAACTGTATATTTGCCCTGGAAACATTCAACATTAATATTTCGCGAGTTCTGTGCGAGGAGCATGAGATACAATAGGTATGAACGCACGCCACCTGTAAAAAGCACTGGATAAGAGCATGGGATACAATAGGTATGAACGCACGCCACCTGTAATGAGCACTGGATAAGAGCATGAGATACAATAGGTATGAACGCACGCCACCTGTAATGAGCACTGGATAAGAGCATGAGATACAATAGGTATGAACGCACTCCACCTGTAATGAGCACTGGATAAGAGCATGGGATACAATAGGTATGAACGCACGCCACCTGTAATGAGCACTGGATAAGAGCATGAGATACAATAGGTATGAACGCACGCCACCTGTAATGAGCACTGGATAAGAGCATGAGATACAATAGGTATGAACGCACGCCACCTGTAATGAGCACTGGATAAGAGCATGGGATAAACTAGCTAAATGTAAATGTGAGCATTAAACAAATATATACATAAAAATCAAGCATTCATGTTCGTCTGATGAGATCAATTCTCTCACGCTCTATACTATTTATAGACATAGTCGACATAAAACATTGTGTGCCCTAACAGTAGCGGGTTAAAATGTTTGTTCTTCTTTGCGGAATGGAGACACACAAATAAGTTGACAACAACTAACACACATTGCACTTTCCACACACGCCATGTCCCGCCCTTCACACCAGAGCATGTGGAAAACAAATTGTTTATCACCCCATTACATCACAGTGGCTTGTTAATAGACACAGATGATGAGTTGATGTTAGCTACTGGCTGGTGACACACTGTCAGTTCCTGTCATACCCCTTCGAGTGCCAGAGGACTGTGAACATGTTAACATCCAATCAACAACCGACCTAGCAATTATCAAGACTGGTTCCATCTCATATTACCGTCTTAACGTTCCGGATTAACTGTATAATTTAAAATCTTAGCTCTAGTGACCGGTCATTGAAGGTACATCTGCTGGACGAGATTGTCGGTCCTCACAGTGTGTGTTTGCTCCTAAACTAATTTCACATTGAGATGAAACTTTCCTTTAAAGGGAAGATCTACATGAATTGGATTACATGGTTTCGCCACAGCAGGGTGAACCCTAAAACCATAGGAGACGTTAACTATGGTTATTGATTGGCCAAAAACATGACAAAATGCCAGTACCTAGATGGTTTTGTTGTACATAGCACATACAACTTGCTTGATGCAGTTCTCCAGTCCAGTCTGGCACCTACTTCGGACTCAAAGCAATCAGATGCAGTGGGACCGACGACAGTCATCGTGCCCTGGGCTGAATTAGTTCCGTGGGCTGCATTAGTTCCCTGGGCTGCATTAGTGACTAGTTCCTAATGACTCAGTTTGGGAAACAAATTGGGGAAGTGGTTGACGTGGTGCCAACTGATGATGTATATGGGATTTTGGGGGGGCATTTTTAGACCAAATCACTGTTGATCTATGACTCTAAAGATCATAGGGTGACCGGTAGTTCCTTCTACATTTTTAATCTGCTACAGATCTATATTTTACATTGTGATCTATGAAATGCCATGCAAGATAAATAACTAGACTGTATTCTGCTTCACTGTCCAAGAAAACTACATGTTGTAAGGTTTATCAGGGTGCCGGTATGCAAATTCATTCTTACAAATGCCGGAATCAAATTATGTGTACTTCCTAGCTTTGAAGATGGATCTGTGTGATTTTACACCACCAATCAGTCACAGATGATTTAAAGTGTGCCTGTGGTCATATATTTCTGTAATTCTATGACCAGTGCTGATGCTCTCAACAGAAATCCCAGCTTTAGCCACCTACATCTTGACTGACGGAGCTGAGGAAGGGTAATGTAATATGGACTCGGGAACAAGGCGGGCACGGAAATAATTCAGACGTGCCTGGCATTTATCATTAGCCCGGATAGAGGTGTAGGCTGAGATGAAGGTCTATCACAAACACTAATGCCATCATGAATTTCACTCTAAATTCAGACTGAAAAGTGGCATAAAATGCAAACACCGCAGTAAGATGTAGCAGTGGCATTTATTTCAAAACTGCAATGCTATGAAATAGAACAGACTGCTGCACACGTCGGATACCAATCAGAATTCAGGATTCAAACCTATTTTCAGACATTATGGTCAAACATTATGAAGTTAGTGGTTTCAGCACCGAATGCTGATAGTCTCAAAGCCACGGTATATTGGAATGCATAACACAAGTATGTTTTTCAATTACGTTGGTAACCATTTCATAATAGCAATAAGACACCTTATGTACACATTTCTTTTGTCATAGACCCTGAATGACGTACAGTATATTAGATGTTTTTAGGTGCAGGTCCCCTAAGGGATTTAAACCCCAACCCATAAAATAACTCAATTATAGCCAAGGGTGTTACGGTGTGGTCAATATATGTCATGTACAGCCTATGCAAATGTAATCAATAAACTGCTATAATAATTATTGGCATTTTTGTCAAAATATGGACATATTTATTTGATGTTTTTTTATACCTGTCTTTCTTGGCTGGGCACTGTAAGTTAGCTCAAATGTGTGGGTTAAATTTCAACGCGCACCTGTCAAGAACATTGACAATAACATCTAGTTCTCGTGAAACACTGGAGCCACATAAAGCCAAATAATCACTTCCATCAGAATACACTGAATGTAGACACATTTAGGCAGTGAGTAGATTGCAGTGAGTAAGAGAGAGAGTCACAGATGCAACCATGTAGGCCTGAAGGGTAAATATAACCTTCTGAAACTGGCAAAGGCAGACCAATGAATTAGTGTTGACGGCCGGTGACCTGGAGTGAAACCTCCCTTTTCCATTTAGTGGGCCTGTGTCTTTTTCCAGGTGAATTTTTACAATGAATCAGACACAAATACATTTAGATAATATGTTGAGAGTATTGTATGTTTTGGTTCATAGCAAAGATCTGAGATTCTGCTCAACAACCATTTTAGTAAACTGTGAAGGATTACCTTTTTGAACAATGTTATGTGAATTACACTTTTTTACAGCAATGTATGATAGAATATTATAGTTCCATGCTTTTGGAGGTACAGATACACCATGCAAAATGCAAATACATTATTTAGAATGCGTCACAGACAATCTAAAGCAAGTCATAAATCGATATTATAAAACATAATTCCAAATAATACTGGAAACATTTCTGATATTATTATGCTTTCCATTACGTCTGAGGGCATTGATGGCTCTTTTAACTAGAATGTTTATTTTACATACGGAAATATACTGCGATTGCGTGTTTCAAAATATTTATGGTTTTAGTAGGAACAGTGTTGATAAAATTCAGACGATTTTTACCCACTGTAGTCCATTCTTATTTTTCTCATCCAAGCCCATGTTAATCAATCTTAAAGTTGATGGTTCAATGTTGATAACTCAAACGTTGAAAGAGCTGATAAATGTCTAAAATTGTTAACTTTTTAAATAAATTGGCCCCTTTTCCCTTTCCTCTTTTGTTATAGAAATTATAATATGCCAGTTTGGATTTAATAGTTGTAATCGTTTAGCTTAGCGTAGCGCTGAAGTGAGAACAAGGGAACATAATAATAGCTACAGTAGAGCATTGTTTTGCTAACAAGTTAAATTATGGGTTGGCTGCAGCACTCAAACTTAGTAGTCCTCTCTAGAGAAACTAAATGTGTGGGCCAGTTTGGGAGGATCTTATCTACTGCACACAGAAAGGGGCGGTTATGGAGGAAGAAGGGGGAGGTTGGGATATTATTTTGGTAGATACTAAAGGGTGGATAACCCGTTACGACGTGAAGAGCACAAGACAAACACATATACCGATTGAAGACAGGTGGGTCAAACAACTTCTAAGTGCACAGATTTCGTATTTCCTTAAAGATTTTGGTCAAACAACTTTGTCTTGTAGCATTGAGTTTAGCTAGCTACAGTAAATTATACTAGCTAGCTACTGTAGCTAGCCAACGGTGGCTAACTACTTTGGCGCTGTAGTTAGTTATTATTGTACAATGTCAACGTGTGCTTTTAGCCTTGGCTTCCATACTGAGATATCTGGTCCTGTGTACGGGTGTACTTTACAGATAGAAAACAATGTCAGACGACCTCAGTCCCTGAAGTCACATGCTCACTGCTCCACTACTTGTCTATACTTCAGCAAATTGGCCTGCTAGCTTGTTTTACTCTACTGTAACTACTACGTGAATAGGCAACTGCAGTATTAGGAAGCGTACAACTACATTACGTCTTTTATATATATATATTTAATCAGGTTTTTCTTTCCTGTGTTGATTTAGTCCTGGACAGGATGCCTCAGGAGGATATGAAGAAGCCTCTAATACGAGGAGGTGACAATCCTATACACCTTGAAACCTCACTCTCCGATCCGGGCACCCCCTTGATTGGCATACTGGGCACAGGGGACTTCTCTCGATCTCTGGCCAAACGACTAGTGGCCGCTGGGTACGGCGTTGTGGTGGGCAGCCGCGTCCCGAAGCGATGTGTCTCCCTCTTCCCGGAGGAGGCTGAAGTGACCACGCAGCAGGAGGCCGCCGCACGGGCCGACCTGGTCTTCGTGGCTCTCTTCCCCGAGCACTACTCCACGCTGGCTGGGCTGAGGGGACCGCTGGCTGGGAAGACCCTGGTGGACGTCAGCAACGGCACCAGGATCAACGTGGACAAGGAGTCCCACGCGGAGGGACTTGCCTCCCTCTTCCCGGAGAGTAGCGTGGTGAAGGGCTTCAACGTGATCTCCGCGTGGACCCTGCAGACTGGCCCCAGGGACGGCAGCAGACAGGTGAGGCTGGCGGAGAGAGCCGGAGAGACTCGCCCCGGACCGGGGACCCTCAGCCCATTTGTCTGAGCGACCCGGTCCTGGGTGTGGTCACGGTCCGCCCCCCCCCCCCCCC
>JACXGK010000870.1:0-14272 GCA_016801125.1 Novumbra hubbsi
GCCACATAACCATACAGCCTTGTACACATACACATATTGTAGAAGCTAATTAGCTTGCCACATAACCATACAGCCTTGTACACATACACATATTGTAGAAGCTAATTAGCTTGCCACATAACCATACAGCCTTGTACACATACACATATTGTAGAAGCTAATTAGCTTGCCACATAACCATACAGCCTTGTACACATACCCATATTGTAGAAGCTAATTTGCTTGACACATAACCAACAACCATTTTAGCAGGGATTGCCAAATGCATAGAGATGTTACAGAGATGTTTTGCTCCTGCTTTGATGGTTTGAATTTATAGACAATTTAGCCACAAAAGCTAAAGTGGAAACTTGTGTCATCAATGGTATGAGTCACCGTTCTTTTTTCTATTTAAATCTCACCATTGGTTGAGGTACACTTGGATCTTTAGGACACCATAACAATGCATGGAAAGGTGCATGAACAATGTAGCATAACAGGGTTCGAGGGTCGATGAGCAGTGTGTTCCATGAACCCTGAAAACCTGCACACAGCACCAGCGTGTCATTATAAGCCATTACGAACTGCTGAAAGTATGCTGGGTGGAGGGGCAAATGTAATGCTCCCGGTGCAGGACGTGTAGGTAGTTTTGTCCGGCTCGAGGTGGGTGTGTGTGTGTGTGTGTGTGTGTGTGAGCCGGCCTGGGCGGTGCGTCACATGAAGGTGGCCTATTTTTAAGGCAGAGGGCACACAAAGAGCAGAAGTACAGCATGTTAACCTTCGGGGTCGCCCCGTCTAAAAAAACTCCCTGACCTCATGCCGGGAAAATAACTCTTGGCCTGAGAACCTGCGCCTCTCTGAGATACGATGGCGTCGATTAGCCGTGGCAGGGCCAGTGTGTCTGACGCCGGACTCCTCGGACGTTAGTCTTGACAATGACCGGGACGTGCTTGGCGGGACGGTTCTCCTGTCTTTCCCAATCAAACGAACGAGCCCCCTCCTTTCTAGGCCCGCTCTCACTCTCTACGAGCCCCGCGCCGCGACATCGGACGCCACGGCCGTGTCTGCCATCGGCAGCGGAGACGACGGACGCTATGCTTAGAGGGGAATCGTTTTGGCTCGGTCGGAGCAGCGAGTCATTCCAATGAATTCCTGAAAAACACGCCAGTGGCAACCGTGTGTTCTATTGTAGATACGCCGTGTTTCATCAGGCAAGCACGGAGGTCACCATGTCTTCATTGCCAAGTGATGGGTGTTATATGCTGTGTCTGAAGTGAATAGGGCTCATCTCACAATGCCAGTCCCAATACTGGAGCCGGGGGACGGTCCTGAACCACCTGAACACGTTCCAAAGCAGTGCTAAATGGCGAATACTAGTTGGACCCCTTCCCCACTCAAGCCCCCTGACAGCACATCCATCGGTTGTCAGTCCTTATGCATTGGAACAGCTGTGAGAGAGCCACAGCGTTCATCTGACAGGACAGACAAACCATTGTTCCTCTTAACAACCCATAATGTGTGAAGGAGAAGGGTTTCGCCTATGGTGACTAGCGAGTGCCAATTGATGTGCCCTTGCTTGTTTCCTGTAACCTTGTGATAATAAAGGCAGGGTTTTAAACTAGTGGAAAGTTGACGAGTATGTCAAACAGATAAATACATCAGAAGGTAATCAATTAGCACATTACGTCAGCATGAATTATGTTACAAAACAACACGGTGTACAGAGTCGACTTCCAAAATTATAGGCACTCATGATAAAGATTTGCAAAAAAAGACTTGATTTGAACACTGACATACTGTCCTGTTCAAATCAAACAAGGCTTCAATGGGATTACAGTCCTGAGACAGAGTTGGAAAAGATTTCAAAATGTAAATATTGTGACCTTACCAAATTATCAGAGATAGCAAAACAGCCCCATATCATAAAAAGGCCACAACCATAGTTCACAGTGGGTATAAGGTTATTTTCTATGCACCTTTCATTTAACAACTGGGGTCGAAACCCATTGCTGGTGGACAAAGTCTCCCAAGTGCCAATAATATTTTGCAAAAACAGGCACTTATATTAGTGGTTATGATCAATAAAGTATTTCTTCAGGCAACACCTCTAAATATGTTTTTTGCATGGCAGCAGAGTCTCATTTTAGATTTGGACACTTGGTGACCCCGGAATTCAACCAAGTTCTGTACTCTCCCAATCCACCATCCTCACTGCAAGTTGGGGCAAGATGTCCTCTGCCCAGGAGGTTTACAACTGTTTATAATAATTGACCTATATACTTGACCATATACTTAAACTGAATGGTAATGCAGATTTCATTTATAAAAAACTTTAGGGGTATCAGTAATTTTGATGCTTATTTTAGGAGAAATAAATATATACTTGTGTATGTATCTTTTGCATATATCGGAACTCATTAACAGTATTTTACACAACCTTCATTATTGATCTTTTTGAAGGGTACTAGTCATTTTGAAGTTGAGAGTTCAGTAAAAGACCATGCTTTTAATACTCATTTTCAAACCTTAGTTCCATACATATTCGGCATGCAAAATCTGCAGAGGGTAAAATTACACCAACTTTCCCATCAAAATCACTTTCAGAGAACTTATTTTAAGACGTCAACTACTGAGAGGTTTCAAGTGTCAAGCAGCATTGAGCTGGTAGCGACCTGGTTTGGCTGCTAGTGATGGGTATTAAGGTCAATGACAACCACTAGGTTACAACTGGATAGAAACTATTGTTTTTATGGAAATGTATAATTTTGGAAATGTAACAATTACTCTCCAATTACTCCTCCTGCAAGTTGACATACTACAATGTTCCTAGTGTTCATTTTGACAATACAACAAACAAAATGTCTTCAAATGTATAGGAAAACCGCTAATAAATACATCATTTTAATGAATGTTATAGATTACCATCTTTGAGAAACTAAACTTTATTATTACTTTATACACGTTGAGATATGTATATTGCGGCTGTGCAGCCCAGTTGGATTGCACTCTTCAAAAGCTTGTATCCAGGTAGCTAAAAGAAGAAGAAATACAAAGAAAATCTTCAGAATAGCTCAATACAATCTTTCTCACTGTTACACAATTTTTCTGAAAACAAAGAATTTAAGCGGCTTCAACAGAGACAGAATCACTTCCTCTTTCCCTTTTTTAAATAGACGGACGGCTTAGGAGAACCAATGATAATGCAGACACAATGAACCACAGAATGAACAACGACAGCTCACAGATTCTGCATCATGCTCTATTCCCGTGTCGTGATGCTCCACCTCATCATCTCGGAACTCCTTTATTACCTGTACGGTGGGAGAGACGACACCAATCAACTAACCCAAATCATCCCCACATTGTGTAGCCCATGCAGTCATAAGACCACAGCTTCTCCTGACCATATGTACAACAAGGGAGCATCAGGTCCCTAACTGGAAGCTAGCTGCACAATTTTCCCTTGGTAATTCACTATATTACAGAAGGTAAATTACTGTATCTTACTTGTAACAACTCTACATATCTGTCTGGGTCCTCCTCCATGAGGGTCCTGATCTGGCTGTTGTAGTGCTCGGAGATGCTCTCCTCCACAGCCACTGTGCAGGCCATCGCCCCTTCTTTACCCAGGAGAGCGGTGCCTGCCCCTGGGTTGGACAACACACACACACTGCATGGTTGATGTTTTAGTACAGTGGATCAGCAATGTGTCATTGGTATCCCCCAATTGTCACAACTCCCAGAGATGGTAGAAACAGCCTGGGACATTTTTAGAATGCCAAACCTGCAGGCACTGTAACGTTCCATTTATCGCGCGCTTTAAGGCTTGCTATTTCCTTGTCTTGGCAGAGAAGTTGAAACATATCTTATAAAATGTAGCATATGCCATCTATCCCAATCAATTAGGGGTTCCCAAATGTAGTATTCTTGCTGTGACAGAACACGCAATCTGCATTGTTGCCAACATTTTCTGACAAAAAATTAGGCTATTAACATCCCAGTTAAATTGCAGGGTTTTATGCTTTGTATAAAAAGGGAATAATGTGGAACAAAGTAAATATATGTTTGCTTGGTTTATTTCTCAGGCATTTCAAGCAATTAGATATTACTGGTTGGATTATGAGCTTGAAACCACTTCCTTACCCAGTAAAAACCCTGCAACATTCCAGATGGGCAAAAGTAGTGTTGGCCGAACTCTATTCTCTGAAAGTATCTCATTGAATTTTGCCAGATGTCTCTTCTCTTGATCCCACATTTCCTGAAAGCAGAGTGAAAAGAAATACAGGATTTTTCATGCAAGAACATCTACCAGCACATTAGGTTATAAAAGGTCACAAACGTCAGGACTTCTTTAATTGGGCTAGGCAGAAAATATTCTTTGGGGAAACAGGAAAGGCAGTCTATCACAACTTCTCTAAAAGATTAAACCAATCTGCCAATTACAGCTGGGAAAATAAACAGTAAAATATTGGCTCTGAATATTGAAATTAGCCACTTATTGTGAATATTTACCTGATATCCCTCATTACAATAACTAACCTAAAAAATATGTTTGAAAGGACAGCTGCACGAATGAGAAATAAAACACTGAAAGTTATTTCCAAAGTAAACACAAACAAACAACAGCAATTCACATCAATGCAATATACATAGTTTAATATACAGTATTACACGAGTTACAGTTGTAAGATAATATATTATGATCGCACTGTTCTCGTCACTGCAAGTGAATGGGTTTACGTTAGTGAATGGATCTTGCAGTGCATACGGTAGCGGTCAATACCTGAATAAGGGGTCCCGTCTGAGACCTTCCCAACACTGCCATCTGGCCGGCGTAAATGCGGTTGGCACCGTATTCACCTGCGTGGTCGACCCGCAGCATGCTGTCAAGCATCTTCTTCTCAGTCTCGTCGCGCGGGGACGGGATCACACTGTACGCCCGTGAACTGAGCTGCAAAGGCAGTGCTTCACAAAGAAAAACAGTTTCATAAGAATGCTTGTAATGTACCTATATTTCCTTTACGACAAAATATTACATACACTAAGGCAACAGAATCGTGTAAGTCCCCGATGTGAGTTTTGTATTTTGCAGAGCTGCAATTACAGACATAACAAAGTAAAAAAGACCACTTTATTACACCACCATGTAAACATAGAACTTGCCAACTGAATCTGTAACGTTTTCCTGTTTGCATAAAACTAATATAATCATGGCAGCAAAGCAGCAACTGTATTCATATTAGACACATCTATAGTAATGCATTCAGACTAGCTTGTTTTTAGCATTATAGCTAGTTAGCGGTCTCACCTCTGTACAGCGAACAGCATTGTCTTATCCTAAAATTACTCAAAACTTTCATCCAGTTATGTAATCTAAGGTTGGTAAAAACGCCCTTTTGCATTGCCTAAATAGTAGTTATGTGTTCAGATAATTTATTAAATAAAATGTGTTAGCAGGTTGTCATTGACAATTGTTACAATACTACCAGCAGCACAGACGGTAACGTCAATAGTATATGTTAATGAGTACATCTTCAAACTAAAGGCCCATCTTTTGAAAACTTTGCGATGGGTTAAATATATGCAACCGATAGTTAATAATGAAGTTCTGACATTTTTCGAATAATATATATTTTCGCAAAGTTTTCAAAAGTGTAGGTGCATTCTGTAGAATATATCCACTATCATCGTGTTTAATTTGATTACATTGTGCACATCTTGACAAATACATTAAAGTATGCCATTTTCATGCTGATTAGTACAGAATCCAACTTCTTCAAAGACAATATTAAGGTAAGGCATGGTATTACAGGTAAATGCAAGGTATTACATTTCATATTTATATAAAAGGTATAATATCAATGTATATATTCAATGTTGATTGCAATGGAAACCAAAAATTACAAGTAAAATATTCAATATTCCAAAACTGAGAATGTCTTTTCAAGGGGACTCTTACCTTGAAAGTAAATCTAGGGTATTGCTGTCAGTATAATATCCTGCTGTCAGAAGATGTCAATTTGTTAGATGACTTTGCTTTTGCTCCAAACATATAAATATAAATATTTGATATAAGGCTCACTTAATTATAAATAATACATAAGCAATTAAAAGTAATTATTTGTTCATAAAGAGTATCTTTTTTTGATTATGTAAGATCAGCAATAAGACTTTTTTAGATCACTTACTATGGGAAAAGGGTAAAGTTACAAAAATTATACTACTAATATGTATAGTATTAATATATAAATGATTCTCTGAGTTAGAAAATACTAATCAGTATTCCCCAATATTACCCATAGATGGCAGTCTTGTACAATATCCAATGCCTTAACATTTCCGAAAAGTGAATTATCATTGTTCAGTACGTTTAACAAATATAAAATAAAATCTTGCTATATGACATTTCTAAAAAATCACAATAACCAACAGCCCCCTACACATTGGAAACTTCAATAATCGAGTCTTTAATTATTCCCACGTGAACCGCCATGAATCAGTCAAGCAGACAGAAACCGTCATGTTGCAAGTCCGTAAAAGAATGTGCCGGTAGAATGGTGAGGCTGACTGCTACGGAGCTGCGATGGCCTAGGGTAAACAGGATGGAGGTTGCGGCACCTGTGGGGCAGGCTGGGGCTGGATAAATGGGGTATGACAGAGTGGGACTGCTAGGTGTGCAATAGACACGGATGACAGGTGTGGGGTAGACAGGGCTGTGACTGAGGTTAAGGGAGCCGACAGACCAGGGAGGTGTGGCGGGCATGGGTTTGGGATGGGCGGGAGGGAGGGAGGAGAGGGAGGTGAAGGGAGACGGCTTGGGTCCCCCCCTGCGGGTTGGTGGTGGTGCAGAATGGACCTTTATTCTGGGGCTAGTCACGTAGGTGTTAGCCCTGCCTCCTGATGGTGGTGGTGGTGTTACGGTCAAACATCAAAGGAGAGAACTGGCGGAGGAGAAGGGGCACCTGTTCGCTCCTTGTCACCTGCAGCCGACCAACGCGGAGCGTAAGTAGTGCCGTCGCGTACCGCGTGCCTCTCTGCGTGTCAGCGTGTGTTTGCGTCGGTGTGCGTGTGCGCAACCTTGCTCTGGGGTTCTGGTCAGACGGTGCGTAGCTGTGGCGGAGCTCGGGCCAAGGACCCCAAGGGGCTGGAATGAGTCAACACGTCTGCTCACAGAAGGGGCCTGTGAGGCAGAGCTGTCTGGGCCGTGGTCCTGTCTCAGTAACACAACCAGAGACCAAAATAATGTGTTACTTCATTGTACATCGAATCTAGAAGGTGTAGATTTCAGAGCTCCAAGGGAAACAGGAAACTAGTCTGCTAGTCAATTGCATACTATTCAGCTTCTCCACACCATGGGTAGAGATTTAGCATTGTGGACAGTGTTGGGCACTGACACTGTTCAAATGTTAGAGGTTACCACCAATGCTCAGTGCCCAAAAACATTCAAATTGGTCACTGCGTTTGTTTCCATGCAATGATGTACATTTTGGTTCCACCACTAAAATGACGACAATGTTTAACCTAGTCCCCCCAATATCAGAACCAACAGGTCTTGAGACCGATTAGCGAAGAAAGGAGAATCTCCTGGTCATTTTCAGAAATCATCCTAAAACCCACCTGTAGATTTTGCCAAGGTTATCATCCTTGCATGTTATCATCCTTGCAGAAATGACTAAACCTGACAAGCTACATTTCCCACCACTTGTGGCCATGAATAAACATTTCGTTTTTTATAGGCGGTGAAACCAGCTTTTACCCAGACACCCTCAAATAAAAGTTGAGCGTCTATATCTGAACCCATCTTAAACTTGTCTTCTGGCACAAGATAAACATTTTGTACTAACTTGTGTGTGTGTAATAGCATACATGCAAAGTCTACTGCGCTTTTGGATGACGAAAGGCTCTCTGTTGTTCTGAATTGTAGTGCGAAAATGTCATCCATCAATAGCTTAAGTAGCATATTCACCTCGCTTGATCCCGTAGTGAGAAAAGTGGGTCAGCAGACCGAATAATCAAAGGTTATGCAACACTGGTCCCAAATCCCCAAATCTTCGTCAGCCATTTTTATTGCTCTAGCGGTATTCCTCTGGAAAAGGCCAAGTTGTCTCATAAAAAGCTAAGAATTCATTTTCAGATCTTAAATTTGTTTGCTGAAGCCACCCAAACCTTTATATAGAGGCCTTTATAAGAATAACAACTGTGGGCACAGTGATGTTTCTGGTATTATTGAAGTGTTTACACACGAGAAATCTCTTTTTGGTTTTTTTCTGCCCAGTGGGCTAAAACCTTGTTAACTGTGAATCTGACTTTTCAGGAAGAATGGCTATGCAGTGTGTTTATCTCTGACTGGAGTTCATAAGCCCTAGCCTGCTTGAAAGTATTCTTCAAGTGGTTAGTTTCCTCAGGGGAAAGGCCTTAACCCTGATGTAAAGCGACCTGTTGTGTGTTTTGTGTGTGTGTGTGTGTGTGCATTGCGCTGCATCTGTAAAGTAAAGAAGCTAATGATTTTTCATGTCAGGACAAATCTCACCCAGGTGGGACACTGGATGTCTTCAAGAAACCACCCTTGTAATCACAGCTATTACAGAGGAAACCTTTGAAAATAAATATTCACACAAGGCTTTTATGGTGATCCGTGACAGTCTCAAACGTGTGTGAAAGAGAGACAGTTGGAGTCATTTATAGGAATGGGCTTGACCGAATACAGCGAGTACATGCATGCAAAACGGTTTGTAGGTGAAACGGAAGTTTCTTAATGGAAACCTGCAGTGCTCTAGCTGGAGGACAGACCTCCAGTCAAATGGAACGCAAGTACAACGCGATATCCATCTCAACTGATTGAAGCGTGCGGACAGAACGATTCGTCCTTTTCCCGATCCGGCGATGTTGAACACCAACTTCCAATAACACGGATTCTCTCAGAGACGTGTACGTCATCAGTGCTAACATTAGGCTAACTAGGTGCTGAGGTAGAGACACGGTTCAGGGCATGGTCTGCGGTAATGATTTGTGATTTCAAACCAAATAAGACGGAATTTAACAAACCTATAATTTACCTAGCATTTCCTGTTTCTGCCAGCCTACTGATGTCTGTAGAATTATGGGTATTACCCATGGTTTTCTGTTAACTATGGTTTCAGGAAGTCTCCTCCGTGGGGTTCCCTGCTTTATCTATTTCTATATTCCTTTTCCTGGTCCTTGTTTAACAGGCAGCTCTATGGGGGGGTGCTAAGCTAGAAAAAAGATCACACCACAAATCCTGAAAAAATGATACAAATACGTAAATGAATGTGCTTGTCGAGAGGGGTTCATGTAGGCCACACATCAGGTCATTCTAAAGACCGAAGGTCATCGGGTTCGCATTTGTACATCGCATGTGAATGAAGCGGGATGTCAGTCGGAGAAGGTCCACAGTTAGGGGAGATTGACTGTGTTTTCAACCTTTCATTTGTATTGTGTTAGATTGTGTTAGATTGGTGAAGGGTCTGGGTGAGGTAGATGGGGTGCTTGCTCAAGGAAAATGACCCCACAGTGGTTCACCTGGACTATCCCGGTCTGGGTCTATACGAAAACATTTAAAAATAGCTCTAGGGAATTTGAGCCAATTTAACCTTGGGTAATTGCTATGTTTACGTGTTGCTCCGCGGTTGTTCTTGTGCAACAGGCTGCTTATGGAGCACATATGGGACACAGCTGCAAACAAAGAGAGAAAGGAACCAACAGAACGTCCGAGCTACAAGATAAAAAATTGCCTCTAGTCCGATGCCATAATAATCATCTGTGTTCTAGAATCAATATCGAAAAAATCTTTGATAGCAAACTGTGGTATTTTGAGGTTTCGTGACAATTCCATACAATCCGGCTTCGAATGTACTTTGGGGGACACGGTGTCTCAACGTCGACCGTCCCAAGTCACAACGTTTGGGAGGAAAATGGAGGGCAATTGGAGGGGTAAAAAAAACACAAGGAAAAGTGCTACTATTTTCCAGACAGGCTCCAGAGACTTTCCCGCGTCACAAGCCCACACTGTGTCATTACCCACATTGTGAACCCCTCACACAAGGCTCATACAATTGGACGAGTAAAGCTGTTTGTTTTCCCAGACTGACCGTCCCTCCCCAACCCGTCCGAACAGGAAGTGATGGCGATGGGGAATAATGGTGTTGTGATTACACCGTTGAAGAAAACCACGGTCTTGCGGAGGTACAGAGTGGCCAGTGGAATGGAGGTGGTGATGGGGGAGCAGACGGTGTATTTTTATCAAGCGTGCTGCTTAAAAGGTGTCTTACAGGGAAAGCTGAGAAGCCCAAAAAAGAGTTCTGTTTTCAAGCCTTGCTGTTGTCGTTCACAGACAATGTGCAGGTTCTGGTTTCTGCAATGATACCCCTCGGTCATACAGTTTGTGGGAAGTTCCTCCTGTCACCCGAGGCTCGTGAATTATGGTGTAATATTTCATGAACACATTACCAGACGTATATATATCTGCCACGTTTTAATGCCCTTTCTCGTCTCCATTGTTGTCGATCAGCCTCCTCGCCCATCTAAGGCGAACCGACGCAGAGTCTTGACCGACGGAAGGCCAGCCTTTGAGTAAACATCGCTCAATTACCTTTTTACGACGCTTAATAGGATGCTGTGGCTTTGGGGAAGAAAACTCAAAACAGACCGGGGTCCGACCCAGAATAGATGCGGTGGGGAACTCTGAGGAAGGAGATGGTCCCGCTGTCATCATGCCCAATAGCATTATAGACTGCTCCACTCTTCCTAATGCGCCCAGGAGCCCAGCACCCACTCAGGCAAGGATGCTTGACGTAGGAAGGCTAACAAAACGTCCGGCAGTGTGGCGGTGAGACGACGTTGATGCAGACAACCCAAATGAAGCTCTTTTATTCAGCGATTTGGCGCCCCGAAAAATAACCCCAGACGAATCATTTTTATTCAATGATTAGCGCCCCTGAAAAATAACCCAGATGAAAACTGAGGGGGCAACAAGAACACATTTAGAATAACTCTGTATGTAATTGCATTGGGTTTTGGGAGAGGTGTCTGTGTGCGTTTACAGGGAGTTATATGTAGATTAGATTTCTGGTAAACGTGTCTAAATGGCAAGGGACCAATAGCACACACACACACTCAGGGAAACACATCTGAATGGGTGAGGCTCTTTTGCTTGTGCCAAAACAGCAGGGTGGCAAATACTTTAGGAGCCATGACACTCACAGCGACTTGAGAGACAGGTCTGTAGTCGACAACCTGAGATGGGCCAAGGCCCCCCGTCCCGCCCCCTCCCCTCTCCTCAATGGGGACCTGCTGGCTAGATGCAGAAATAGTGAAATGGAGGGCATTGTTCCCAGCTTAAAAGAACCGAGGCATCAAGGCAGCAGGGAGGAAAGAGAGAAGGAGTGTTCCAAGGGAGATAGGGGGGGAAACGGGGGAAGGGCGAGCGGGCAAATGAGGTGCGGAAGACAACCCAGTTATAATGGCCTGCGTAGGATGAATCTGAATTTATTTTACAGCCCGCGGCTGGACTTGAGCCACAAAACGCGGCTTGCTTTTTTATTTTGTTTAAACGAGGGGGGAAATATATTTCGTTTTCCATGGGTCCGAATCGGTTTCAGCAGCCTTCTCTGATACGCCAGACGTTGCCGCGCTACTACCGTCCAATTGCCCAACCTTCTGAGACAGGGCCCTGGCACAGGTTGCTGTGGCCAAGCGTCCCCAGAATTGCCGCTTCGGAGCAATTGTCAGCGTGGAGAACAGTGAAATAAACATCAGGCTGCTGTTGTGGACTCTCTCGGGACCCCCCTAGTTGTGGCGTTGAGCGAGTTGTTTTCGCCATCGGTTGTCTGGGGCCATTTGCCTCCCACTAAGAACACTCCACTCAGAACCCAGTGACATGACTGAGGCAGGTTGTTGTTTTTAGGTCTTGTTTGGATCCGGGCTGTCTGGTGGGTTGAAAGGTTGACCTCATTTCTGTTGGGAGTATTTATCCTAATGTGGTTGATGGATGGGTATTGCTCCAAGTATTTCTACTCCCCACGGAAAAGATACACGCTGTGCTGAGGCTAAATTAAAAGGGAAAAATGTACAGGGGTAAACGTGGAGGGCTTGGTTAAAGCGTTTATGGTGGTGAAGTAATAGTGCCGGTGGTAATGAAAATCGCAACTAAAGGCATTCACAGGTTGAAAGTGACGGGTGGTGTGACTAAATCGTTTTCAATGAAAGCCTAGGTGGGAGACATCCAGTTGTTGCGGTCCGCTTTGTTTGTGCACGTGTAGGGCATTCAACCAGGCTCAAAGGGAGGAGGCGAAAATAGAAATCTGTTCTGTTTCTGTTCTGAGCACTGATTATTTTGCCTTTGAAGTCTCTGGAGCTTGTATGCCCAATTAAAAGGATCACAGTGGGAAAAGTACAAATTAAATAAGAAACGTGTTGAAGCTGATCAATCTGAAACAAGTCAATGATGGTTTTGAACGATTCACAAGCAGTGGGAAATCCAGAAAACGATTCATGTTTCAAGGAACTGTAGGGTGCAAAGGTGAGCACCGAGAACCTACGGATTCCGGGCACAAACCAATACAGTGAAGAAAGCAAGCAGGAAGGAGAGCCTGTTAATGATAAGAGATGTTAACTGTATCTTGAAATGAACGCTGGTGAAACCATGGGGATTAATGGGGGAGGACATCACCCTTCTCCTGCTGTCACACCACGTCCTTATCAGCCATGTCACAGAACCCCCCCAGAGTGGAAACAGTTGAGTCACGTAGGAAGAACCCACTGATATGTTCTCTATGTGAGTGGTTCCTTTTCGGTTTCTGTACCACTGAATTTCTGAGTGCTGCTGAAGTGCTACAGCAAACCTACGGTCTCGTTGAACTCTTCTCATGTGCTCCCGATTTATTCACAAAGTATCCCCAGGTCCTTGTACACCTAGTTGGAAACCACTCCTTAAGTTCAATTACAACAGCTATGACCCAGTTAAGGAGGACACAGAATAATATTTTTTTTATTCCACCACCAACACACATCTTCACTTCCACTGTAATGTAGAATCAGTCGGATCTATGCGATTTCAAATGTATACATTTTTGTTCATCTAATTTCTTCAAAAATACTTACAGTTCCGTTTATTTATATTTTAAAGATGACCAAAACAATCTCGCTACAAAGTTTGTGAAATCTAATTAGTTCTTTCCGACTGATTTAATGACAGAAAATTGATCTCTGAAGCAAGTGCTGCTGAACCATTCTGCTTCATATCACACTGCTCACTCTACCAGGAAGTATTCACCGGTAACTTCGAGCTTCGGTAGAACTTAATTAATTAACCAACAAACGTAATTAAGCTTGCAAGTGTCCAGCTTACAGCAAGGAATGGTTAAAGCAAAAGCTACCTTCGTCAGACACCAGCGAACCCAATTTGTACCACTAATTGTAAGGTCATTGGGCATTTTTTAAATAGGATGATCTTATTCATCTTACACAATCTGAATTGGGCTGTCTGTGTGGATGCATCCAGAGAAACTATCATTACATAGTTTTAATCCTCACTTGGAACCAAGAAGTGTATGGCCTTCGCCAAGTTTTATGTCTGAGAAGATGATGGTGACGATGATCCTTTAAAAGAAATTGAGTTATATTTGCTTTAAGGCTCTTTGCGTGTGGCTAGACACTGGTCATGGGTGGGTGGTCATGTCTACCTTCTGTTGATCCCATGTTCTCAGCTGTGGTGTTACCCTTACCAGACACTTTCGCCAGTCATATTTTCCCAGAGCACCAGCTGAACATTTCCCCTGGATCTTGACCAGGGTGATGGTCGTTGGTCAGCGGGTTGGATGCTGGACCAACTGTACCTATTAGCAGACTACAAAGACCCTTAAAAGAGTGAGAGACGCTGGCACATTTTTATAGTGTTGAACACACAATATTCCACGTTCAGATGGAGATGAATGTCTGATGGGGTCGGTCTGCGGTGAGTTTATTTCCGAAGTTTTGGCTGAGGTTTGGAGGAAAGTTAAGCGCCGCAGGGTTACTCATCCCCACATCTGGCAATTCTCCTCACACAGTAACTGTTCCGCACAGCTCTGCACACACACACGGAGACACAAACACAGAGTGACGCAGCTGCAGGGCACCAACAAAAGTTGTTTTGACACCGACATTAAATTCAAATGTAACAAACGTCACGTGCATCAACACGCCGGTACACAAGTGGCGACTTCACTTCCACACAGCAAGACTGACATTAGCGCTGACTCCTCGCTAGCCCCGGTTGCTTCGGTCCCTGTATGGG